>PVKS010022125.1:0-34205 GCA_004027875.1 Aplodontia rufa | reverse complement strand
TTCCCCCAGAAGAACTCATGCGTTAAATGGGTAGCTCGTGGAGGAATGGCATCGGCTTCTGGGATGGTTCCCCCAGCCTCCCAATCACCATACTCCTATGAGTTCTTCATACACCCTCCCTACACCTCCCTACACCTCCCCCTCCCTACACCTCCAAGTATCCTAGGGAGCCATCCCCCTATTACTCTGAGAATCATACAGTTTGAAGTATTGTTAGGTTAGCCGTCTACCTACTGCTTCCCCATATATTCTAGCATCCACAGATGAGAGATACCATTCGGCCCTTGAGTCTCTGAGATTGGGAGACTTCACTTAGCGTAATTCTTTTCATCTCCACCCATTTGGCTGCAAAAGCCATAATATTGTCTTCTCTAATGGCCTAGTAGTATTCCATTGTATATAAGTACCAAAGTTTTTGTATCCACTCGTCAAGTGAGGGGCATCTGGGTTGGTTCCATAATCTAGCCATAGTAAATTGAGCTGCTATAAACAGTGATGAAACCATACCACTATAATATGCTGATTCTAACTCTTTTGGGAAAATACCCAGAAGTGGGATAGTTGGGTCATAAGGTGGATCCATCCTTAATTTTTTGAGGATTCTCCATACTGCTTTCCATAGTGGCTGAACCAGTTTGCAGTCCCACCAGCAGTGTAGTAGTGTTCCTCTTTTCCCACAGCCCCTCCAGCATCTGTTGTTAGAATTTTTCATTTTTGCCACTCTAACAGGAGTGGGGTGGTATCTCATTGAAGTTTTGATTTGCATTTCCCTTATAGCTAATGATGTAGAGCCTTTTCTCATACATTTATGGGCTTTCTGGACTTCCACTGGAGAGAAGTTCCTTTTGAGATCTTTAGCCCATTTATTGATTGGATTATTTGTGAGTTTGGACTTTAGTTTCTTTAGTTCCCTGTATATTCTGGATATTAGCCCTCTGTCCGAGGTGTAGCAGGCAAAGGTTTTCTCCCATTCTGTAGGTTCTCTCTTGATGTTCTTGACTAGATCTTTTGCTGTGCAGAAACTTTTTAGTTTAATTGCATCCCATTCATTTATTCTTGACTTTACAGCTTGCACCATAGGAGTTTTGCTAAGGAAGTAGCTGCCGACTCCTATATGCTGTAGTGATGACCCTACTTCTTTTTCTAGTAAGTTTAAAGTTGTAGGCTTAATATCCAGGTCTTTGATCCATTTTGATTTAATTTTTGTGCAGGGCGAAAGATAAGGATCCAGCTTCAGTTGTCTACATATGGTTATCCAGTTTGTCCAACACCATTTGTTGAACAGGCTATCTTTCTTCCACACTATACTTTTGCCCTTAAAGGGTCTCCTAACAGCACCCTGGTGGGGACCAAGACTTTAACACATGGGGCTTAGGGGGATACTTATTCAAGCATAATACCCTCTATAATGTGAGTGGGTTTTATCCAACCAATTGAAGGCCTTAAAGAGTGAGGTCCCTTGAGGAAGGATTTTGCCTTCAGGAAAGAATGCAGCATCAATTCTTGCCTGGATCTCTAGCCTACTGACTCATCTTGTAGAGTTTAGACTCACTAGCTCCAATAATCACGAATCAATTCCTTAAAATCTACCTATCATCTATCTACCCACTGGTTCTGTTTCTCTGTAGAATTCTGATTAATAACACCATTCTTGGCTTGATCCACCGTTTCCACCTTTATTATGCATCCCTCACGTTCCCTAGTCAGTGGCTTGAAATTCATGATTTTATTTTAGTTGTGTTTAGCAAACATACTTACAGAACTGTTAAGATCAGAATACCCCAGGTGCAGTGGTGCACGCCTGTTATCTGTGGCTTGGGAGGCTAAGGCAAAAGGATCTCAAGTTCAAGTCGAGCCTCAGCAACTTAGCGAGACCCCATCTCAAAAAAAAAAAAAATGTTGGGGAAATGTGGGTTCAATCCCTGATACAAAAAAATAAAGTAAAAAAAAATTAAGAACACACATGGCTTGAGGATCAGAGATTTAAGCTGTGTGAAATAAAAAGAGAAGTGACATGATATTCAAATAAATTCAGATCTCTTGTCACGTGCCTTATAAAAAACGAGATAAGTAACTCTCAAGGGCACAGGAAGAGGTACTAGAATGGACGCTACCTTGATTTTCAAAATGGTAAGGGTAAACATGTTACCCATCCCTACTGTTTTAGGTTCACGCCTGGCAAGGTGACCATTATTCACAGGATGGCCCATAAGGGGCCTTCATTTGAATTGGGTTGAGATTCACTACATAGTACTTTGCCCTTCCTTCCAAAGAACAGGTTACTAAATCAAAGAGATATAGCATACACAATTAAACCTCAGCAAGGTCCTTGGGTTTTTGCCATTATCTTTGTCAAGAGAATTATAACCAGGACACAAGGACAATTTAATTAGCAGCTGCCTGGGTTACTGGGATATATGGCAAACTTAAAAATAAACTTCTAGAGGTAAGTTACTTTTCTTGGAACCAACAGCCTCAGATAGGAGAACAATGGAAAACTCTCTGTAATAACCAGGATTTAAAAACAGTGACAGGGAGCTGGAGCGGTGGCTCAACAGTTACGGCACTTGCCTGGCATGGGTAAGGACGCAGGCTTGAACCTCAGCGCCACACACACAACAAAGTGTAGGGGCAACAAAGGTCACATGAAGAACTAAATAAAATTGATTCTCTCACTGTCCCTCTCTTAAAAAAACAAAAAACAAACAAAATTTACTGGTGTCACTAATCAAGACTGAAACCCTCTTTCATATAAAGAGAAAGATACTAAAAGATAAAGTCAAATACACACAAAGAAGCCCAGTGTTTCCTGCTGCCTTACACACCAGGCCCACCCTCTATGAAACAAAGCACATTTCAGGAAGACCCAGTATGTTCTGATCAACATCTCCTCTGAATATGATCTGCTGCAACTGGTGTGCATATCAGACCCGGACAGTGAGGGTGGAAGACCTCAGAGCAGTCTGCCCATGCCCAACTTCCCTGGTAAAAGCTGGGTGGTCATTCTCCATATGGAAGACAGTTGGAACCAGAAAAGCTCTGTGAATAAAACTTTTAATAATGTACAGCAGAAATTGGACAGGCTCATTCTTATATTAAAACAAAAGATTTCCTATATTACAATTTATTTACATTTGCATACTGAAGAGGTAAAGTGTCTAAGTGGCTATTTTACAGTCCTTTCTAATAAAATGTACAAAAACAAACAGAAGTACCGAGAATGCCGTTCGGGGGCCTTGATGGCGACATAAGAACGGGCTTGGACTTGGTCTGTGAATCCAGAATCCAGAGGTGCAGGTAGTCCTATGGATCAGGGTTAGCCTCAGGGAGCCAAAACCCAGCTTCAGTTCCTCCCCAATTTTCACTTGGTGTTGACAGTGGTGGGATTGGGAATTTCCCAAAAAACTGCTGTCTTCCCCAGAGGTGGAGCTCGACTTCGTGTGTGGTGAGAACAGAAAGGCCTCTGGGGTGGGCTGGGAGTCACTGGGTGGACATGTGTTGGCAGATCCCAGAGGCTAGTTGTGACTTGGGGCACAGGAGCCTAAGTTCCATCATCACCTGCAACTGCCACAGTTCTGCTGCAAGTCGGGTTAAGTGGGAGGTCAGCAGGGGTGGGGAAATAGGTCCCCCTCATGACACAACTGGTATTCAAGGGATATGAATTAGTGGCCAGTAAATTGGCCTAAGGATTAGAGGAAGATCTCCTTTACTGCAAGGAAAGAAGCAACACATCAGGAAAATAAATAGAGCAGGAGCATGGGGAGACCAAGGACAGGGAGAGGGGGCTCTCCCTACTCCCCTGGCTTTGGCAGGGAATTGCTGGGTTGGAGGCAGGGATGCTCTACGACTGCATACATAACATGCCTCCCCTGGGGCAGGAAGGGGGCTCAGAATGAATGCAGTGCTTTGGGGTTTCACCTGTGGTTCTAAACCCCAGGCTACAATACCAACCAGTAGTCTCTCTTTGCAAAAAGGGGCAGGAGGGGTCTTCTTTCCAGTGGTCTTAAAAACTATAATTCCAGGCTCAAAAGGCTCTCAGAACCAATCATGAAAACTCAAAGAGCAGGTACGCAGGGATCTCAATGCAGGCAGGCACCCACTTACTGGATTTAGTTCCTTCTTCTGTGCTCCAAGAGCAGCACCCAAGCCTGTCAGGTTCACAGTGGTATTCCCAGGCCTGGCTCAGTGCGGGGCACCCAGTAGGCACGCGACACGCATTTGCTGAGTAAATGCCTGGAGAAGGTGCGACCAACCAATGAACACAAGGCTGGGGTGCTCAAGGGATGGGGACAGAGTGCAAGAGAGACCAAGCCCCAGGGTAGAGAGGAAATGTCTCTGCTGAGTGGTAACAGGCTCAGGTACAAGGACAAACATTTCCAGTGTGATTGAGCTATGTGCGTTTGATTGGAGAATTTTTTTTTGATTTCTTTAAAAACAAATAGATTGAGAGGTAATCATTACATAGAGATGGTTTTCTTTTTAAAAAAACATTATTAAAAAAAGTTAAAATCCAGATCCTCCCAATAAAATTAAAAAAAAAAAATCAAACCACTCCAGTTAAAAGTTATGGCTTCAAAGTTATTATAGACCTAAGATATGCTGACCAAATCACCACCCACAACCGTGCTTCTAGACTTCATTAAATACTATACTTAGGTTAAATAACATGTTCAGCTCAGGCTGTTCCCTTTAGCAGGGCCCCTGAAGTGGATGCAAATCTCTCATCTTCCCTCCACCCTGATCAGATAATCCAGTAAAAGGCGGCCCATGCAGATGCCTCCCTCCCACCCTTACTCCCTCCCCAGTCTGTGCCCGCCCCCTTCCCTTCCCCACCCCAAACCCACCACCACCAAAAATATACACTGCTGTTTGCAGAATGTGGGATGGGACAGACAGATGTGACATTCCAATCTGAATCCCAAGCTCTGGCTTCAGATTCCCTGTCCCTTCCTTGACGCTGTTGAAGACGATGCTCTGGGCTGGCTCATTTGCCATGGCTGATGCTGACAACACGCAAGACTTTTGCCAAGATTCTTTCCCTGCCCTTCCCAACCCCCCATCATATTTTGACCCCCAACCCTCTCCTGCCATGGACAACTGGGGCAGCTTTGGTTCCTCAGCCTGAAATGGAGAGCTGTGCTGACACAGGGTAGGCAGAGCAGCCAGCTGGGAAGAGAGTGCCACTGGGCACAGTCTGGGGGAAGGGCACCAGGGAAACTAGATGCTGCTCACCATGAACAGAGGCACCAGCACGCAGAGACAGCATGACATCACACCCTCGGCCTGCACATGCACAGAAAGCTCAAGCAAGTAAGTGCGTACCTAAACACACACACATACACACACGTGTAAGGGCGTGGCACAGACCAGGCACAATGGGGACGCACCTCAGCACATGCACACACGGCTGGACAGACAGGCAGCAGGTTTCGTCTCCACTGACAGCCCCTCCAGATGTCTGTGTAAGGAGGAGGGGAGCACGTGGCTCAGAGCTGCCTGGGAGAGGGGCTATACTTCTGGTTCCTCTGGACCACCTTGGTGTGCCATGGGCTGGTCCCTGGAGGAAAATCCCAGCAACATCTAGGCTCCTCCTGGCCCCTCCCAGGGCACCCTTTCACCACTCCTGGCTATGTGCCATATGCACCGGGTTTTGTGGACTTCCCACTGCAACCAGTCTGAGTTGTGGCATTGAGTTCTCCACACATTTGTTCTCAGAGTCTCCATGCCATCAGGAGGTAAATATAAAAGGTGTCTGTGTCTCAAACCCAACATGGGAGTGAGTCTGTCTCCCGGGCTCTGTCCCTCTTGTGGGCCAGGGATCTGGCCATAGAGGGCTGGGCAGAAACGAGAGGTAGGCCTCCACTGTACGCTCAACACGGCAGCTGCACGTAGTTCTCGCTGCCCAGGGCTGTGTGCAGGGGAGAGAAGCAAGTTAGATCTTCACATCTTCCTGCACGCTGAGCTGTGACAGGGTCTTCTTTATGCGCAGTGCAGTCAGGCGGGCTGCACCATTGGCATACCAGCACTCCCGCATCATCTTCCCCATCACCCGTAATGCCTGCAGAGAGACACAGGCTGTCAACCTGACTATGACCAGACAAGTTTTTCTGGCCTATAGGCACTGGCTAGTTTCCCTGCTGCTTCCCCTGCAAGGCTGAGTGGATTAGAATCTGCCTGCCCCCAGTCCCACCGCTGGGGAAATGCTCTGCAAGCTCTTCCTACCATAAGGGACAGCCTGTGCGGGGAAAGGGAAAAGCTTCAGCTAAGGCCAGCTCTTTCAGTCTCAGCCTCACAAGTAAACTTCACCTGAGGTGCGAAAGGAACATTTTGGAAAATGCTGCTCTATTATTCAGTGGAGTAGGTACTGGCTAAAATGCAGGCTGAGTAATTTGGTTCTTAAATGCAGAAATGCCCTCTAGTGGTTACACTCTTTAAAGGCAAGACAACCTCTCCCATTCCACTGTAAGATGAGCATTTTGGAGGGACCCAACATACTGCACAGTGACCCAGGTTAAGAATACTGTGCCATACACCTGTGCTGAGAATATTTAAGATCTACTTTCTTAAAAAAAAGTAACTAAGTAAGGCGATAGATGTGCTAACAAACTGACTGTGATAATCTTTTCATAATACAGTTATCAAATTAGCACGTGTCAATTACAGTTGGAAAGATATACATAAATTAAGTAGAAAGAAATGCAAGGCCATGAAGTGAAAAGGCAGCCCATGTGCACTCAGTTGGGCTGACCTTGCTCCCCTGAAGACTCTAAAGAACCCGGGACCCCATGTTACTTAAAGAGAGAAATGGAACAGATTTGTCTTCATTTCAACTATCCCCACCAAATGTTGTCCCTCCCCATTTCATTACCATCCATCCCAAATTCTCCTTCCTTAACCCAACCCTGTCACACAGATCACTTTCTCTCTGCATTTTTAGAAAGGCCACCTCCTTCGACATTTCCTTGCTTCTGATTCTTGTATGGATGTTTCTCCCTAACTCTTCTACTGAGCTCAGCCACCCCTGTGGCTCCACAAACATTTTTCTAGTACAACAGGTCTAACACCTCCCAGTTTACTTTTTGTTTCTGTCTCTTGTGAACCACTTCTCTTTTCTGTGTCCTGGGGACAAAGCCTTTTTCTTCTACTAGGTTGTCACCACTAAAGGGCAATCCACAGCTACCATAACAAATGACTACAGCCCCAGAGGGCTCAGTATATAATACCACAGAAAAAAGGTTGAGTATTCCTTATCTGAAATGATTGGGACCACAAGTAGTGTGGATTTGGATTCTTTCAGACTTTGGAATATTTGCACATACGTAATGAGATATCTTGGGGATATCTGAACATAAAATTCATTTATGTTTTATATCTACTTTATTATACACATAGCCTGAATATAATTTTATATAGTATTTTTAGCACACCTGTAGTTTTCTGTTTGTTTTTTTGTTTTTTGATATGGGGGATTGAACCCTGGGATGCTTGACCACTGAGCCACATCCTCAGTCCCTTTTATTTTAAGACAGGGTCTTACTAAGTTGCTTAGGTACTAAGTTGCAGAAACTGGCTTTGACCTTGCTATCTTCCTGCCTTAGTCTTCTGGGTAGCTGGGATTACAGGCATGTGCTACCATGCCTGACTACATCTGTGGGGTTTTTTGTTTGTTTGTTTGTTTGTTTTAAAGAGAGAGAGACAGTGAGAGAGAGAAAGAGAGAATCAATTTTATCAGGATCCTGCTAAGTGGCCTGGGCTGGCCTAGAACTTGTTATCCTACTGCCTCAGCCTCTCAGGTAGCTGGGATTACAGATGTTTGCCATCACACCCAGCTTAAAAAAACTCTTTTCTGAGGTACCGAAATCAGGTAGATGTGAAAAGTCACAGGAAGCAAGGAAGTTTCCTACCTCATAACTCTGCCACCAGTTGGGGATGTTAGGCCGTAGCTTCTGGTCACAGACGACCTTTCGCATTTCTTCAATGGAAGGGTCAGAGGGCACTAAGTCATAATATGGCAGCTGATATTCTTCATGGACTCCTGGGAGAAATGAAAAATATCTACCTGAGTTATCAACAGAAGAAATGCCACTTCCCACTAAGATGAACTAGAGCTTCTTGGAGGAGGTGGTTGACTCTCGGCAAGGAACAGGTCATACACTAGAGCAGAGCTGCATGCATTTGTGCCCACCTTAGCACTCTGGTGGCTAAGGCAGGAGGATAGCTGGAGCCCAGGAATTTGAGTTCAGTCTGGGCAATGTCTCAAAATAAACAACCCCCCCCAAAAACGAAACAAAAAATCCAACATGCCCCCCTACCACGACACACACACACAAGTGAAACCAGGAAGCTCAGAAACTATCAAAGTCTACTGGGATCAGTTCAAAAGATACTAACTTGAGGGGCTGGAGCGGTGGCTCAGTGATTTCGGCGCTTGCCTGGCAAGCACGAGGACCCAGGTTCAAACCCCAGCACCACGTACACAACTGAGTGTTGGAGCAACTAAGGCCATGTGAAAAACTCAATAAAGTTGTTTCTCTCTTTCTCTGTCTCTCTCACTGTCCCTCTCTCTTTAAAAAAAAAAAAAGATACTAACTTGAAAAGCTTCCAACTGGCCAAAAATGAAAACATTTAAGTAATAACAACACTAATAAATTTAATGGAAACAAATATTTTTAAATCTTCCAGTTTATAACAATTCCAACAAAAGGAACCTTAATTACCACTGTAGAATGCTATTATTTTGAAAAATGATAAATACAAAGAATCAAGTATTTTTCCTGCTTTTCCTATTCAAACTATTCATCTTGATAACGAAATAGATAACAAGGGGAAGCTTCACTTTCTCTCTTCCTGTCCCTCTCTCTTTAAAAAACAACAAAAATCCTTCATAGATGTTACTCTGGACATCTGTTACAAGGCACATAGTGTCAGTTACCTCTCCTTTCATGATGTTAGCAACCCAGGATGATCATTTCCAGATCCAAATTCATTAGAGATTTAAAAACTGTCTGTATTCTGATTTCATTAATCTTTTGTGAATTAGCTGGATTTTTTTTTCCTCCTCTTTTTGTGTTGCTGTGATCAGACCCAGGGTCTCAAGCATGCTAGGCAAGTGCCCTACCACTGAGCTATATCTCCAGCCCTATGAAGGATTTTTGTCAAAAAACAAACAAACAAAAAACCAGAGATATGATTGTAGATTTAACCACTAATTCATTGGAAATACAAGAGAGTATGTGAAGTCCACAGGTGATAATCAGCAAAATTTAGCCTGGGAAATTTCACTAAACAAATGAATAAGAAAACAAATGGAGGGGGTCTTATAGACTAGAAGAGACTTAAGAAGTACCTCAACTGACTGCAATGATGGACTATATTTGGACCCTGATCTAAATAAACTTTTTTTTTTATTTTTTTTATTTTTAAAGAGAGAGGGACAGTGAGAGAGAGAAAGAGAGAAATAACTTTATTTAGTTTTTCCATGGCCTTCGTTGCTCCAACACTTAGTTGTGTACGTGGTGCTGGGGTTTGAACCGGGGTCCTGGTGCTTGCCAGGCAAGCGCTGAAACCCCTGAACCACTGCTCCAGCCCCCTAAATAAACTTTTAAATAATTAGGATATAACTAGGAAGTATCAACACTGACTAGATATTAAATGATATTAAGAAAATATACAGGGGCTAGAGTGGTGGCTGGCATGCATGAAAATGTTGATTCAAACCCCAGTACCACATACACAACGAAGTGTTGGACCCAATGAAAGACATGTGAAAAACTGAATAAAACTGATTCTCTCTTTTAAAAAAACATACAGAGGCTGGAGCAGTGGCTTGGCGGTCACAGCGCTTGCCTGGCATGCATGAGGATGTGGGTTTGGACCCCAGCACCACACACACAACTAAGTGTCAGTGCAATGAAAGCCACAGTAGAACTAAATAAAAAATGATTCTCTTTCTCTCTCACTGTCTCTCTCTCTTAAAAAAAAAAAAATTAACATACACTTTTTATTTTATTTTTTTCTTTCCTTTCAAAGAGAAAGGGACAATGAGAAAGACAGAATCAATTCTATTCAGTTTTTCAAGGGGCCTTCACTGCTCCAAGACTTCGCTGTGGACGTGGTGCTGGGGTTTGAACTCTTGCACTTGTGCATGCTGGGCAAGCACCCCAACTGTCGAGCCATTGCTCTAGCCCCTAACATACACTTCTTAAAAAATTTTTAAATAAACTTTATTTTGTAGAATGATTTTGAATTCACAGCAAAATTGAGCAGACCGTAGAGTTATGCCCTTCACCCTACATGTGCATAGCCTCCTCCACTATCGACATCTTCTACTCAAATGGTGCATTTGACGCAACCAATGAAACTGTACTGACACACTATCGCCACGGTTTTGCCTTTTCCACAATGTCATATATTTGGGAATTTTATAGTCTACATGTAGCCTTTTCAGATTAGCTTATTTTATTCAGTAATATACATTTACATTTCCTCCATGCTTCTCCATGGCTTCATAGCTTTTTTTTCCTTTAGCATTCATTTTTTAAAGTGTGATAACAGTATTGCATGTTAAATCCTTATCTTTTTGAGCTACAAACTGAAACAGTTCCATAATAAAAAGCTAACTTTTAAAAAAATCCAATGTAATTGTCTCATATCTTTTTCCAGAAAACAAAAAACAGAAAGTACTACTGTCTTGAGCTAATAGAAAAGATTTTTTAAACAAAGTTTGACTTGGTAATTATCTAAGAGATAGTTAAGAGCTTAAGTTCTGACCTCTGTCTGATAATTTTCAATTCAATTTGTTGAATGGACCTTGGATGATTTTCCTAACCTTAACCTCTCTCCAATGTTCTTCATCTGTAAAATTATGGTAATAATAGTAACCACCTTCATTAAGTTTGCAGCAAAGATTAAACTGAATTTATACACAGCAAGTGGTGAATATGTATTAGTATTATCCTAGTTTCTGGATACTACGAGAAAGAACAAAATAATTTATTTACATTTTAAGGCCCTTGTAGCCAGATTTTTCTTAATTTATCTGTATATATAACAATTTAAGAGGTACAATTCCATGAATAATATCTGGGTGCTTCCTCCATTATTTGAATCTCACCAAAAATATTATAGATGGAAAAGGACAGTAATAGACAAAAAGGTTCTATCAGAAGACTTTCCAGTTACTTTTGACTACTTCAAATGCCCTGGGATCTCTTTCAGAGTTAAGCGGCTGAAAGGCAGGGCCCTAGAGGTTCTTGAACTTGATCATGTGGCAGAATACTTCGAAGTCATCATAAAATACTAATACAAGCTAATGATAAAGTGCATTCTACTAAATCTGATATTATCTTTCACTGGATTCTGACATGAATAAGCAACTGCAAATGGCAAAGCTTTTTTTTAATTATGGGAAAAAAACTCATTTTGAGAAAATTCTATATGTTCCTGCAAATTCAGAAACTTCTACTATTATTGCAGCCACAAACACTAGGGTGTCTCAGGAACATTGGAGTAGCTCCTGGCACTCGGCCAGTGTATCAGGACACGTTGCCTCCTATATGAGGAGATTTCTGCATTAAACCTGGGCTTTTCCCACCTCCAGAATGGTTATCACAAGGTCAAAACACTATTCTACAAGCTGGTCCAAAGTGCCAACACACCCTTACCACAACTGCCTCCAGAGTTCTGCACCCTTGATGAGAACCCTGAGTGTGACTCGAGCTCTGGAACCAAGCACCCAATGGGTTGTCAAGAAAAAGGGGACAGTAAAATATCAGCACCCTTAAGTGACCCATCGTGCTTGAAGTGGAAGCAGAAGCAGGTAAAAGAGAAAGGTACCTCCTGAATTGCACCTTCGAGCAATCTCCCAATATACAAGCCCAAGGGCATAGATATCAGCACATTTAAAGGAGTCAAAGTGTTTCATGTTAATAGTTTCATCAAGTACTTCAGGGGCCATGTATCTGCAACAGCAAAAGAAACACAGTTATGCACAGAACATGATGATTGTGTTATTTTTACTTTTTTTTTTTTTTTTAAATATGGTGGTAGGGCTACATCTCCAACCCTCTTTTTTGAAACAGGGTCTTGCCTCAGACTCTCAAGTAGCTGGGATTATAGGTGTGCACCACCACACCTGGCTGTTCTCTTTAAATCAAAGTATCAATTCAGGGATCCTTGGGGAACAGAAGTGAGTTCGTCTCTTCACTGCACACTTTCATGTTTTGGACTTGAACCTAAATACTTCAGTAACACTAGACCTGGCAATACCACCACTTGGAAGTATGTTCATATGTATGTATTTTTGTAGTAATGGAGCCACTGCCTTAGACCCCACACTTTGGGGCTTGGGTAGCTCCAATCTTTCAGGTCAAAGGACAAAAATACAGCAGCCCAGCTGAATGAAATTCGCTTAGATTCAACATATAGACCTCCTCTTCTATCTTATTAGAAGGAGTCCCACTTCCAACTTGCAAGGTCAACCATAATCCCTTACTTATTAATTAATTCATTTCTCAATGACATAGGAAGCAGGCGAATATAATCCTTGTGGGTGCTTCAATCTCCCCCCAAGATCGGCTCTGCTTTAGTTTGGCAAATCTCTTCTTTAAACCCCAAACAAAAACACACTCTTTGCCTCCTCCAGGGCTCTACACAAGCTTTCCCTTTGGACTGCAATATTTTCCCTCTTTTCCTAGCCAAGTGTGGTACCTAGCCCTCTCCCAAATCCTGCTCTGTATTCTCTTTCTCCATTGTCCCTCCACCCCCAATAGCACCAACACCTGTGTATATACGGTTCTGTGGAGCTGTGCTCTTGGCACTTGTATCTGTCAGATGCAATTGTGTAGTTTTCCAGTGTGGTAAGTGGGTGTTTAATTCAATTCTCTGCTGCTCAAGAACAAGGATCACACCTCTTTTTTCTACTCCTCTTCCTGTGCATATGTAAAGGGCATACATAGGATACATTGTAAAAGCCACTGAGCAGAGGTAGAGGCCCAGGGCCTTCTTACCGTTTGGTTCCTACCCTCTGATTCGGGGCAATGTCAATGGTGTCAGTTACTGCATCATGACGGACAGCCAGGCCCAGGTCTGCAATAGCACACATGCCATTTTTCTTCACCAGGATGTTCTTGGACTTTAAGTCTCGATGAGCAATTCCAGGCTTCCCTGGCAGAGAAAAAAACAAGGATCCTTTAAGAAAGATGGTATGACTGTTAAAAGCAGAGTCTGCAGCCAGACTGTATGGGTTTGAGTCCTGGATTTGTTTCTTGCTAACCCAATGATCCCATGTGTACCTCAGCCTTATCCAGAAAATCAGAATGATAGTACTTACTTCGTAGGAATGTTGTGAGGAGTAACACACTTATGTAGGTAAGTAAAGACCTTAGAATCACATGAGTATTAGGTAATATTACTATTTACACTATTACCACTCTCCTACTCTGAGGAGCTCAGGTGTAGAGCTGCCAAGGAATTCAAAGAGAAGCTCCTGTGTTGGCTGGTTCTCAGAACCAACCAAGCTGGAGGATGGGGACTGCCAGCATCTGGATCACATCTGCCACTGTGGCAAGACCAAGAATACCCCAAAGAGCTGACAAGCAGTCAATAAGCATCAAAGCTCCAGTCTTTTTCCTCCAGGAAACTTCCTAAATTAGTAGAGTCCAGAGTCTAATCACAATGCAGTTATAAGTTAGCTGTCCCCAGCAACAAATGTGTGAAGTTACTAAACTGATACTCCTGATGCACTGGTTTCTCTTTTATTTATTTATTTTTTAAAGAGAGAGTGACAGTGAGAGAGAGAAAGAGAGAATCAATTTTATTTAGTTTTTCATGTGGCCTTCATTGCTCTGAAGCTTCGTTGTGTGCTGGGGTTCAAACTTGCGTATTTGTGCAGGCAAGGCAACAGTAACCGCGGAGCCACCGCTCCAGCCCCTAGTTTGTCTTTTTAGTTCCATTTGTTCAGATGCGTCCTAAGGGCATCTCAGAGGACTACTCTTTAACAAATGAATGACTATGTCAGGCCACTGACAAATAAATGAACGCTGATATTACAGATTTCCCTAAGCATGGGGAGGTTGCTTGTGTTGCTTGTACACATTATTTTCATATACACAAAACTCAAACCTCTGTCCTTTAGATTAAATTATAGTTCCTGAGGTACAGCCTCAACTCTCCTGATAAAAGGGAGTTCTACGAACAAAATCAGAATGCACAGCTTTCCATCTACCCAGCTTCCATTCCTCAGATGGCTCCACTCACCTTGAGTGCCCACAATCTCCATGTGTAGGTGTGCCAAGCCACTGGCAGCAGACAGGGCCAGCTTAATCATGCCCTCAATAGTTACTGTGTAGCGGTTAAGATAATCAAACAGGGAGCCATGTTCATGGTAGTCAGAGACGAGCCATAGCTGTGTCCAGGTGCCATTATCTGTAGAGAACAGAGATGAGTTCTAGAAAAGGCATTACAGCAAGAAGAAATAATGTGTCCAACCCAAGATCCAGTCACAGGTCTGAATTCCCATTTCTTGCCTCCATATCTCCTGATGCCCCCTTGGCTAGTTTCATCTATAGTGGTTCCAGTAAGGACTGAGGAATAGCACTTTTCTCCCGGGCTATTCCTTTATTTCTATCAGATGGTCTGTAGGATTTTCAACAGCACTCCACTTTTCTGCCAAATTTGAAATGTGAGGTATCCAGGAGAGGAAAGACACACTTACAGCAAGTAACAGGCTTTGTCAATTTTGTTGCAACACTCCTCTTGATCCTGAAAAGACTCACCCATCTACAATTAACTGCAATGGGCTCCACCTAGCTCCACCATGGAGGATGACCTTGCAAGTCCTCCTCTGTGCTCTAGTGACTCTCTCAACACAGCCCAACCACAGCACCTGCCTCATGGTAAAGCTTCTTTTCAGTCTGTTGCTCTCATTTACGCATTAAAGTATTCCAGGGTTTTTTTTTTTGGTTTTTTTTTTTTTAAAGGCCTTTCAGGGGCTGGAGCAGTGGCTTGGTGCTTTCACAGTGCTTGCCTGGCATATGCGAGGACATGGGTTCAAACCCTAGCACCATGTACATAACTAAGTATCAGAACAACAAAAGCCACAGGAAAAACTAAATAAACATTGATTCTCTCTCTCTCTCTCTCTCTCTCATTGTCCTCTCTCTTAAAAAAAAAATGCCCTTCAATGCATAAATAAATTACTTCCAAGTATTCCCCAAAACACCATCTTACCCTATGGAAGACTGTGGAAGGCAAACAGCATACAATTTATTTTCTCTTTTATATATGGGGCCAAGGAATGGAGGAGGGCAAAGAAGGAAGAAAGGAGAAAAGGAAACACCCAAAGCTAATAAACTAATTAAGCCATGCTGTTGTCACATGGAAGACTGGAAACTGGTTTGAGAGCTCCCAAATTCTAACCTGGCTCTGGTTCCACCATACTAAATATACCATGGTAAAAAGGCAAGAATAAAGGAGTCCGATTTTTCTCCCTCCCAGGCCCTAACATGAGCTTTGACAGCCAGATTCCTACTCATAAGAGCTGCCAAAATCAATAAAGGGAGTGGCTGCTGGAAATGCACAAACCTTGGCTTCTCTTATCACAATCAAGGGTGCACCCAAAACATGGCTTCCCACACTCTACCAGTCCTGAGGACCCTGCTGATAAGTCAAGAAAAGACATGTTTGGGTCCTGTCGAATGCATGTAAGATTTAAATTTCAGCAAAAGGTGATGCTGTTTTAAAGAGAAGCTGATGACTCAGAAGGAATAAAACATTCTCCCTTTCCTGTCTTTCCTATATGCAATCCTAAGACTTTCCAGCTTGGGCACAGCTGAGGCCATCACCAGCCCCCACAGCAATGTGAGGAATGAGCAATCTGCTGTTGTTTCAGGAACACAAAACAAATACTTTGCATCTTTCACAGGCTTTGTAGACACTAACTTCTAAGTCACTGTGCCAAGGAGCAAGTTGTGCCCAATTGCCAGAGACTCAACGTGAAACCAGTCCCCTCATGCCCCGCTCCATGTTCCAGATGTACTATCTGCCAGGTGAATGGCTCCCCTCCTCCTGGGAGCTCTGTGGAGGGCAGAAACTGTCTTGTTTTTATGTATGATGATCCAAGCAGCCAGCAGAAGTCCTGGCCCACAACAGTTAATAAATACTATTGAATTAATGAAATTCCAGTTGCTACACTTATCTTCAAACAAAATAGAATCTCCTCAAAAAGTCCCATTATAACCTAGCCTCTGCCTACTTCTCCGCACCAGTCTTTTGCAGCAACAGTGCCATCCCAAGTTATCTACAGGGTCTCAAACCCATCTCACCTTTGCGCATGCCTGCAAAGCCCTTCCCACTGGTTTTTCTTCCTGACCAATTCTTGCCACCTTTCTCAATCAAGCTCAGTTGTGACTCACCTCAAATGTGTGCTGACTAGACAGCTTGTGGTTGCCTCCTATAACCAATCGTTAGTTTACTAGTCAGTGAGGTCCTCAAAAATAGGGATGTGCCAGGGCACACGTGACAGACTCAAAACTAAAGCAAGAAAAGAAGGGGGAGGAGGAGAAAATAAGGGACCTCAGGTATGGGTCAAGCCAAAAGCTGGGTCTAACAGCTACTAGATGACATTCTGGGGACAGGCAGGACTTTGTTCTTCCATGGCTGCTCCACTACAAGTATACATAATGCTGGTTATGTAACAGACATGGACTATATATTTTTCATGGTTATCCTTTCCTAGTAGGGGTCAGACCTCAATTCCTCATTCTAGAAATTTTCAAAATAGGCTTACCAGAGCTCCTACTGGGACTACACTGGGGATGGGTCAAGAAGAGAAACCAAACAGGTAGGGTGAGAGTGTAGCTTAATTATCTGCTCAATAACTTGGCTTTCTGTATAAGCTTTTCATGGAATAAAAGGCTCTACATCTTGAAGAACCTGAAAACCATGACCTTACTCAAGACTCTCTTTCTATGGGTAGTAACTATGAAGGCAAATAGCTGTTTATTCCACAGCAGTCCAATCTCTCTGGCCATCCCTCCACCTGAGAATCTTGTTGACTTTGGGACACCCATATCCCCAGTCCAGCCCTTTACCTTTATTGTCAGCAGCAATAAATCCAAGGATGTTTTCATGCCGCAACATGACTGTCTGGTATATCTCTGCTTCCCGGAACCAAGACCTTTCTTCACGAGAAGAAAAAATTTTCACAGCCACATCACCACCCCTCCAGCGGCCACGCCATACTTCCCCAAACCGGCCCTTGCCAATAATCTCCTGTAAAACGATGGTACGGGCCACTGTGCGCTGGACAAAGAGAGGTAACCCTGTATATCAAAGAACAGAAAGAAATTTGACATTATAAATTTCCTCCTACACTCATTGCTACCCTGGAAGGACTCTCCATAGTGTCTCCATTCTACCTGGCCCATTAACCACAGAAAGTTGCAGGTACCACTGCACCTTGTCTAGAGAATCTACCACTACACTGAGCCAAGTAGGAATTAGAAGTGAGTAAACACACATCCACACACAAAAGCCTAAGATTAGCTATTCCTTAGCAAAGCAATTTTTCCTCCAGTTAGTAAGGATAACAGATTTGAATGTAAATGGTCAACCAAACTTTACAACTCTGCATTCAGCCCCCTGTCTGCTTTATTCTGATGGAAACAGCAAGAGGCAGAAAAAATGAAACAGGGCCTATGAGTTGAGAGCCATCTTCTTGCCACCCTACTCATCAGCCACTAGAGGGCAGTGTCATGAGGCTAAAGAAAGCCTAGGTGGTAAGAGTTCAAAGCTCACAGGGAGAGCTCCAGTTGTGGACTAAGATTAATTCTACTGTCCATGTAAGACTTGTTATTGCTTCGTTTGACTCATTTAACATCTCCCTATCTATCCAATCACCCTTACCACCACGACTCAAACTCTCCATCCCTCCCGCAATCAATAATAACTATTATCAATCCCTAGTTTTGGTAGATGTGAACTACTGTTTGCTGTGTGCTTATACTTATGTACAAGGCTCTACGATAAAAATTTTACATGAACTGTTTCATTCTCTCACAATCACCTGTAAGGCAAGAATTGTTATTACCCCCATTTTGCAGATGAGAAAATAAGGCTCAAAAAGGAATATTATGTAACTCATTCAAATTCATACAAGTAGAAAGTGACAAAGCAGGGATTAAAATCTAGGCTCTGTCTCTCCAAAGTCCATGCTTTTAACTACAACAGTATAAACTACCAAAATGTTTCTCAAATTAGACCCTTCCTTCCTCTTCATCCTGTTCTACTCTGGCCATTCATTTATTTATATACTGGAAATTGAACCCAGTGGGTTCTTTTTTTTTTTTTTTTAAGAGAGAGGGACAGTGAGAGAGACAGAGAAAGAGAGAAACGACTTTATTTAGTTTTTCACATGGCCTTAGTTGCTCCAACACTTAGTTGTGTACGTGGTGCTGGGCTTTGAACCCAGGTCCTTGTGCTTGCCAGGCAAGCACCGAAACCGCTGAGCCACCGCTCCAGCCCCCCAGTGGGTTCTTTACCACTGAGTCACATCCCCAGTCTTTCCCTTTATTTATTTATGTTAAATTCTGAGAAAGGGTCTCACTAAGTTACTGAGGCTGGACTCAAACTTGCCATCCTCCTGCCTCAGCCTCTGGAGTCACTGGAATTACAGGCATGTGCAACCATACCCAGCTGGCCCTTCTTTTAAGACTTCCACCTGGTTTTTCGGCCTCCATCTCACCCTGCTCTTGCCCTGCACACCCACACCCTTAACCCTTGCCTCACCCCACCCTTAACAGAAGGTTGGTAAATAAACGAATCCATCCTCCATCTCACTGCCAGAATTCCTTTCAAAGGGGAAAGAAAAAAAAAAAAAAAGAACATTTTTCCCATGTAAAAACTTACCATAGATGCCTCTTACCTATTAAGATAAAATATGGCCCCCAAGGTCCTTCATACCTGGGCCAGCCTATATCTTTCTCCACTCACCTAGGAGGGGCACACCATGCTGACTTATCATTCATCCTTAAACATACTATGAACTTTCATGCCTTTTTCTCCTTTCATTCAAGGTATTTTCCTTGGCTTAGAATGTTCTTTTCCCTCTCACCTCTCTTAAAAATTCCAACTCCTTCAAATACCTCCTCCTCTGTAAGACTTTTCTCAATAATCCCTTTTTTCTATCCAATACTGGGTCAGCCTCTTTTTAATGTTTGGTCCAAGAAGGTACTTGGCATACAACTGTTAAAATGAACTGGAAGTAGGGCTGGAGCAGTGACTCAGTAGCATAACACTTGCCTGGCACGTGCCAGGACCTGGGTTTGAACCCCAGCACCACATATACAACTAAGAGTCAGAAAAACAAAGAGCAGATGAAAAAATAAATAAAATTGATTCTCTCTCTAAATTTTTTTTTAAATTAACTGGAACTCACATAAGCAGCACCAACTTACTACTTTAAAAATCACATAACTGGGGCTGGAACAGTGGCTCAGCAGTTACAGTGCTTGCCTAGAATGCAGAAGGACACAAGTTTGAACCCCAGCACCACACACACAATGAAGTGTTGGAGCAATGAAGGCCACATGAAAAACTAAATAAAATTGATTCTTTCTCTCTCACTGTCCCTCTCTCTCTCTCTTTACAATAACAACAAAACAAAATAAACAAAAAAAAAAAAAAACCCAGATAATTAAAAAAATCCAACACTTTGGAAGCTCTGCACATTCTGAATTGAGAAAAGACAAAACTACCCAGAAAGAAACAGTCATTAACCATTTTGCTCCAGATAAGTAAGTAAACACCATGCCTGGCTATCCTCAGCTGGTCCTGGACCTTAAAAGATTCTGGAACAGTCTAGCTATCCTCCTCCAGCAGCAAATCAAGGCACAGAGTCAGTCAGGCAGGTCTAACCACTGCCCCACCTCTTTCAGCAAAGAATAAGCCATATATTTTCTCTGTTTCTAAAAATATGGAGCTTTTAAATATATCCATCATTTTGGTGCTCTCTACTGCCAAGCTTAATAAAAGCCAAACCACTGAAATTCAGATGTCACAGTTCAAAAGTCTTTCTATGTTTGAGAAGGAATGTCTGGCCATGACGATGGCATAATTTCTATACATAACAATAATCTGTCCCATGGCTAGGAAGCAAACATAAAAACACACGCATGATCCTATGTTTTCTAGCTAGAACAACAACACTGCTCTTCAAGCCTGAATTTTTCTCTTTTAAGAATGAAATACCAGGGGCTGGAGTGGTGGCTCTGGGGTTATGGCACTTGCCTGGCATGCACAAGCACGCAAGTTCAAACCCTAGAACTACGTATACAACAAAGTCTCGGAGCAAAGAAAGCCACAAGAAAAACTAAATAAAAATTGATTTTTCTCTCTCTCCCTATCACTGTCCCTCTTTCTTTATTAAAAAAAAAAAAAAGAAGAATGAAATATCATTGTGACTAAACTAATTGCTTATTTTCATTAAAAAGAAAAAGAAGAAAAAAAAAAACCCTCTTGTAGTCATTTTCACATCTAATAGCTAGCTGAACTATGCCCTGAAACCTGAACAACCTCAATTCCCTCTATCCAAAATTCTGGTCTCAAGCCAAAGTCCAGTGTTGGGTTCAATGCCCTCATCTAAGAAAGACTTGGTCAACAACAGGCCCTACAGGAAATGGAGCTGATGTTATGCTGGAAGTCCAAACTGCCTTTATGGTAACCCCCTCCAAAAAACCCTTGGGCAATGGTACAAGTGAATGATTCACCAAATCCCAACTCCAGCTTTACTCAATGTCCTTAAACTCCCCTTGTGGTTGCTCAGAGATCAATGATTAGCTGTCACCACCTCACAGAAATCCGGCACACTCCTGTTTCTCAAAAGGGGCCCTTAAATTGAGCACTCTACTGCTCAGGTGGAACCAGCTGAATTTTAATAGATGTATGGTTACAAGACTTGAAAGGAGGCAGGGTTTCTGCAATGGAGAGCTATGCACTTGACCTTTGGAATCCCAGGGTACGAAAGATTTGCTGTGAACCCATTATCATATCTTATTACACGTCAGACTCCAAAAGAAGGGGAATTATGAAACCAAATGACTCAATGCTAGTAGAAACAAGCGCAGTGCCCCAGCCTTCCTCACAAACACTCTCTCCTGCTGGGAAACGGTCATGAGGGCCAAGAGACACAATGCCTGGAGAACTCAGTACCTGAGCCAGACCCTGATGTGGAAAGATCGTAGACAAGATCCTGAAGCGTCTTGTCTTTGGAGAGACACATCTCACATGAGGGATCTTCCATGTCCAGTCTCTGGCGGTTGTGATAGACGCGCTGATGATAGTTAATGACAAGGAAAACAATGATGATGATGAGAAACAGGAGGAAGACTGGGCCAGCAATAATGCCTACCAGCTCCACAGGGCCCCACACGGAAGGGTGCTCGGGCTCCTTGAGGTGACCTGGGTCAAACGAGAGGGGAGGGAAGGAACACAGAGTAAAAATAAGGGAACACTGTGGCCTTCTTATCTCCAACACTGCCCCCAATTGAAAAAGGGCCTTTGCCCTCAATGTTTTGAGTTTCTTTGATCTCTTTGGCCTTACTGGGCTTGCCTGATTAGATGCTCTCAAATGCCAACTTCTTTGGAAGAGTTGCCCCTTCAACAGTCAAATCAAACCTTCTCTGGAACTTCACAGCAGGTCCCACCTTAGCCCCCAAGATAAATGCAAGTTTCTGCTCTCCTCTAGTCTCTGTTCCAGCATCTCTCCTCCTAGTATCAGCCTGGTGATACCTTCTAAATGGCAGACCTTGTGATCACCATCCTTTTCTAATTCTAGACCCTCTTCACATCTGACCATCCCATTCTGCAGAGCAGACCCTTTAAAAAGGCTCTGGTGCCATCTCTTTCCAGATCAGTCTGGTTCTGCTGCCAATGGCTGCTCAGCCACTAACCAAAATGCAGTTCTCACTTCTGGGACTAACCTGAAAATCTGCTTCTCTCATTCTCTAATCTACAGACCTGACTTAAGAGGAACCCCATCCAGTGTCACCTCAGGGAGCATACCAAAAGGCACCTTTACCTATCATCAAGCCAAGGGACTGGGGAAAGTGAAAGGTTAGGGTGCCCTACCTTCAAAATGAGCCAACAGTCTGACAAAGGCATCCACTCACCACTAGGCACCCTCAAGTCGATCTTGTTGCAAAAGTCAGTATAGCAGCAGTGGGTGTTGCGCAGATCCTCTGAGCTCAGGCAGTAGAAGGGCTTCCCAGCAGGGACCAACTCCACTTTGGGGATGCAGGTACGCACATGGTGCTCCATCCCATCCAGGTTGAAGATGGAAACCATGCAGGCCCCATCTGTTTCACACGTGTAGTTGGCCTGCAGGCAGCTGGTACATGCACACAGCAGAGCTGCAGGGGATTTGGGAGCAAATATCGACAGCAATGATGAGGTCTTTTCCAGGTTCTTTTCCAGACTTAGAATATAATCCCTTAGCATACTTCAAGCTCCAAAATAAGGAACTTTTGTGGAGCCGGCACCAGAAAGATATCTTCATACGAGATACAACTCTTTTCACCTGTTCGGTCAGCTCACAGACAAAGCTCTGTTGGTCCCACCATTCCTTTCAATGATCTGTTCCACGCCTGTGTCAGACAGAGGAACAATCTTTTCATTCATTCAGAGGATGGCATCTCCCCTTTGGAGGACAGGAGGTACCTCCACACCACACACATTCCATGCAAAACCACCTCAAGGTTCCTTGGAGCCAGAATCAACCCATCTCTCTTGGGCACTGGGCACGCCCACGGCTTCCTGAATGCATCGTGCACACTCTCACACATTCTCTTGCAATGCTTTTCTCCTGCCTAATTCTCACAAAGACTTCAAAATTCCGCTCAAACACCACTTCCTTTGAAAACCTTCCCCTGACCATTCCATTATTGTCTCTTCCCTTTAATCCATGTCAGGTGCCCCACTCATGAGGGCGAAAAGGGTATCTCCAAGAGAATTTTTGTGCTTACCTCATCAAGTTATTATGGGGACTAAATAAGATAATGCATAAAAAATGCTCAATAAATTTAACCCATTCTGAAAGGCCCCTGGACAGCACTTACACTGCCTCTCCCCAGAGGCAGTGTACACAGGAGAGGCAGTGTACACAATCACCTCTGGGACTAATCAGTTTGCTAGGTATGTATCATGCTAAGAGTGTGCCACTGACAGGAAATTACTGTAAATTAATTTGGCGCCTCTGAAAGCCCGTTCTGTAGCCCTGGAATCTGCAACCCTTTATTTATCTGACTAACAAGAATAGCACAGACAGCAGCAGTTGGTTCTCCCAACACTGTCTCCGTCTCCCATGAGCCTAACCTAGCCCTGACCTCTTGGGATGGGCAGGAATGCGGCTTTGGCCACTAGAACACTGAGGCTGGGACTTGCAGTGCTGAGGAAGGTGCTCATCCATCAGGGCTTGGACAGGAGGCCCATCAAATCTCAAGTGGTACATTCAGTGAGCACAGTCTGGGTTCCCTGGGGAAGACTGGCACACCAAGGCCTCCAAAGGAGAGACACTTGTGACCAGTCCCACAAAATGCCACACTGGCCTAACTCTCCATTTAGGCTGTAAAGAATCTATCTTTGTCTCTTCCTCCAACTCTGGAAGGCATCTCTTGGCTTTTTGAATCCAAAGACAGACTCTAAATATTTCAGTGTCTAACCCCTCTTGCCCCAGGCTTTCTATAATCAGACAATCCCTTGCTGTTCCCACTCAAGAAAACTGAGGAGAGGCAGCACCAACAGGTAGACAGACAGGGTAGACCTTCACTGCACAGCCTGTTGTATTTTTTTTTTTTTCACAACCTTTGATCAGATCCCTATCTTCTGGGAGAAATTCCAAAACATGTTGCTACCTGCTGAAGAGCGTAGGTAGTGTTAGTCCTTGAAGACATAAAGTTTAAAGTAGGTATTTGTGAGAGTAGGATCCAAATCATAAAAAGAATTTTAAAAGCAAATTTCTCCTAAATTTCAACTCAAACCTTTGCAGCACCCCAAAGACTAAGGAACCTTCTTATTTTTCCTCTCAATTGCTCTTATTTGTTCTTTTATTTTTCTTGGTAACTTAAACTTTTGCAAACCTCAGAATACTTGGTCCAACTCTTTTTTGTTTTTGGTACTTAAGATTTAATGCAGGGGCACTTTACCACTGAGCTGTATCCCCAGTCCTTTTTGTTTTTTTATTTTGAGATAGGGTCTCACTAATTTGCTTAGGACCTTGCTGAGTTGCTGCAGCTGGCCTTGAACTTGTGATCCTCCTGTCTCAGCCTCCTGAACCACTGGGATTATAGGCATGTGCCCCCAATCTCCACTTGGGCCAACTCATTTCCCCCTGCTGGAATCCTGCTAATCCAACAAAGTTCACTCCCATGCCCTTTAGTGTCATTCAGGCATGAAGGGGGTCCCTATAGGAAGCATACTTCTCAGTATATATGTTATGATGTTTAGCAAAGAGAACAGCATTGGATCTATTTTGGGAGGCAAGAATGGAAAAATTAACAACTTCAAGAGAGCAGAGTGAGACACACAAGGCCAAACCCACAGTAGCCTGTTTGAAAAAGAGCTCACTACGGAGTCCATCAATTAGTGAAGCACAGCAGTCAGGAATCTCTCTGATTCCAGATATTTATTCTCCTTTTGTTGGTTCATGGCCTCTTTCACAGTGATTCATTCTGGAGAATGAACACACCCACACGTGGCTCATTATTTTTGGGAAGTACTTAAACAATCTTGGTGTAAGACAGGAAAGAGCAAAAGTGGTGAAATCTATGCTAACAGAGACAGAGAACGGAACTGGGAGCTGGGCCCCACGGGTTTATGATAAGGAACTAGGCGAGTCCCTAAGCCTATCTGGGCTTCAACTGTCCAACTAGAAAACACAATTTATCTTATAGAGATGGTAGGGAGATTAGCTACATGTCTGCGAAATGCTGTGGGTACCCTGAGAAAGTTTTGTTCTACACATATCTGAGTACATCTATGTACTTTACAGAGTGAGCAGTCTGAACAGATAAACTTTTAAGATAATCACCACTACTGCTCAAAAAAAGTCTGAATTTACATTACCAGGAGTCGCACTAAGTATCATAGTAGTAACAGGTCAGAAAGACCTAAAGCTCAAATGCCAGTGCTAATATTAATCACATGACCTTGATCAAGTTATTAACCTTATTGTGTTTTCTTTGTGCTCAATCTGCATAGTGGGGCTATTAGTAACTGTTCACAGGACTATATAAGAATTATATGAAATAATAAAAAAGCACTTAAATAGTAGGTACTCAAAAATATGAATCTCTCTTCTTAATGTAAAACCTAAAAAATAAAAATAAACTACACAAATAAAACATCTCTCTTTAACCACTGATCAGGAAGTGGAAATTTATAGCAAGGTCTCAGCAACAAGCTGTTCAAGTCTCTGCTCTGTTTGTAACTCGTCGCGTGGCTTTAGGCAAGTCCTTTAACCTCTCTGAACCTCATTTTCCTCATGATTAACCAGAAAAAAGGAATTGAACTAGATGACCTCCCAAATCCTTTCCAGATCTGTTTGAATCTAGTTTTGTTTTTCATTTCACACTGTTTGGATCACTGATCTAACATTGAACAACTCTGCTGTTTTACATACCTTTTTAAAATGTCATTGAGACAGACGTTTTGGCTAGTCTTATGTTAATATTAATTTTTCACTGAAACAAAATATGTGATAATGAAATTACAAACATCTGAATTTAGAACACTAAATCACAAACCTAAATTCTATTCCCTTTGAAAAGCTAAATGTGGACTAATGATAACAGCCCCTTACATTGTTTCACAGTGACTCATCAGGTTAAAAAATCTACACAAGTCTGTATAAGTAAATGCATACCTAAAGCTCTCCTTATTCCACAGAGTGTTACGTATAAGAAACGACACAATTTGGAAAACTAAATCACAGAACAGTCACCAAATCACTAAAAATGTAAACAAGTTGAAAAGTGGTCAGAGCAAAAAGCTCTACTACAGTAGACTTTTGTTATTAACAAGTTTGTCAAACCTGAACTAAACATAAACCACGTTGGCAGGATTTGAACATGGTTCCAAAATATGATTAGAAGATGGTCTGTGGTAGGATGTAAATGTAAATTTGATTCATGAGAGAGGCTGTGTTTTGAGAGGGCTGACAAGTCCCAACTTGGGCAGACTCCATCCAGCTGCACACTGGGCCTCAGAAGAGAAGAGGGCATTCAGCAGGTCTATGGCCCAGCTGGGAATTCCCAGGAACCCCATACAGGCTTGAGAGATTTGGTGACTCTGTGATTTAGTTTTTCAAATTGTATCGTTTCTCACATGTTAACACTTTGGTTGTGGAATAAGGAGAGCTTTAGGTACGTATTTGCTGTACCTAAGGTACGCTTGTGTTGACTTTTACTTGATGATTCTGCATCTGGCCTGTTTTTTGCTTGTTGCTTCTATGGTGCTACGGATGAATCTCAGGGCCTCATGTATGCTAGGCAACTATTCTATCACTGACCTAAATCTTCATCCCTGGCTTCTCTGAGACAGAACAAAGACCACAAATTTGATTTCAGCACCAGAAACATTAGTTGTATATTAGGGTGTGATGCTTTCAGTTTTGCTGCCCATAAGAAGCACTGTGTATAGCTACATTGTGTTACTTCATCAAAAATTTTCACCTTCATTCTCTCATCTGAGCCCCGCAGGAACTCACAAGAGCTGAGGCAGGAGTAGCTGGCCCACTTTATGGGTAGTAAGGCAAAGAAGGTAAAGGACTCACAATGGAGCCACAGTAGTAGACTCTTCATCCTGCAAATGTTAGTGACATCACCCAAAAGGCATTCTTTTTTTTTTTTTTTTTTTTTTTGAGAGGGACAGTAAGAGTCGAGAAACAGACAGAATCAATTTTTATTTAGTATTTCAAATGGCTTTCATTGCTTTGAAACTTAGTTGTGTATGTGGTGCTGGGGTTTGAACCCGTGTACTTGCGCATGCAGGGCAAGCGCCATAACTGCCAAGCCACCACTCCATCACCCCCGAAAGGCATTCTTACTGTTACCCTGTCAAATCCGCTCAAGGTTTTCTGACCAAAAAGCCTCATCAAGTCTTCCTGCAGTTTAGCTCCAGGGATTTGGTGTGTTACAGCCTGAGATAACAGGGAAATGTTTCACCATGAATTCCTTACTGCACTCTGATAACCAGAAGAGGCATTTTAAGCACACAACCCTGCCGGCCCCCCCCCACGCCCTCCTCCCAACTTTTTTTGATACAGTGTCTTGCTAAGTTGCCCAGGCTGACCTTGAACTCCTAGACTCAAGTGATCCTCCTGCTTCAGCCTCCCAAGTACATTGGACTACAGGAGTACACCACCATGTCTGGCCATCCCTATATTTTAAATAAAAAAGACAGTTCTTTATACACAGTGAAGTTCCTTTAATCCCCTGGTGATTTCAAAATAACCACCTTGTACAGACCCTACTGAAAGTCTCAGGAGTTCAGATTGTCTTTTCATTTCTCTTTGTTCATATGCATATTAACCTCCTAAAAAAGTCCTAAACTACGGGCTTTTGACTTTAAAGAAATCACACTGCTACCTCCCCCCTTCAATGGGTAATTTTTCTTGGGTTCAGTGTTTTTTGGCGCCCCCCCCCCAGTGTTGGCGATTGAAACCAGGGCTGAAACATGCTAGGCAAGCATTCTACCACTGAGCTAACACCCGAGCCCATGGCCCCAACTTTTATTATGGATCCCACCAGCACAGTGACCAGAGTCTCTTGGAAAGCTCTTTACAAAGAAAAAACAGGTCACTCAGTCTTCTGGATTGAGGTGTCATTTAAAGAAACAGACTGTGTTCTAGTCACCAGGTTGAATCTGAGTAGGCACACACTAAAGATCTGCTAAAAAATGGCCACTTATGGTGGCAACATTAAAGTCCTTCAGGATGGAAAAGAAAAAGAATATTTTTCTGGCTACTATGGCCATATAACAAATTACCCCAAAACATTGTGACAAAAAGCACCATTTATTCTACACATGGATTCTGAGGGCCAAGAATTTAGGCAGGGCAAAGAAGGGACTGCTAGCCTCTACAAAGTCCTGGGCTTCAGAAGGAAGACTCCAAGATTGGGTTCTGGGATCATCTGAAGGCTCATTCCCTCTCACATGTGGTAGGTGATGCTGGCTGTTGGATGGGGCCCTTGGTTGCTCTTTGCATGGACTAGCTTAGGCTCCTCACAGCATGATAGCCGGTTTCCACTGAGTGAGTTTCCAAAAGGAGAGAGCAAGGCAGTAATTATATCCTTTTAATGGTCCAACCTTAGAGGTCACAGAGCACAGCTGGGGATGTGGCTCTGGTAGAGACCTTGCCTATCATGAGTGAGGCTCTGGTTTGATCCCCAGCACTACAAAAAAAAAAAAAAAAAAAAAAAAGTCTGAAAACATTATGTCCACCATGTACTTTAAGTTGAAGTAGCCAACCCTCCACCCAAATTGAAGAGGGCAGGGTGGAAGGAATGTCAAAGTCAAATTGTAAGAACATATGGAATGGGAAATATAGATGCAGCCATTTAGAAGCTACAACTTGCCACAAAGACATACTTCTTTAGGTCTAAAACACTCTGTGTGACTACTTAAAATCAAAGCAAAGTAACATCACAAACCAACTGTGAATTTAGCAAAGTGTCTATGCAATTAAATATGTGTACATTAAATGTTAGATATTCCCACCTCAATTAACCAATGATTCTCCACCAGATGTACTCTAACTGTTCAAGTTTTAAAATATCTTTAATTTTATGTTACTGATGTTGGAAACCTCCACAAATTATCAACTACTCAGTTTCCCACAATATCATCGCACCTAAAATGACTGACAGTGGCTTTAATATAAATATCCAGTGAATGTTCAAAAGTCCTCTATTGTCTCAAAAAAAAAAATTTTTTTTTCAGGGCTAAGGACCGAACTCGGGCAAGCACTTTGCTACTGAGCTAAATCCCCAACCCCTCAATAATTTTTTTTAACAGCTGGATTGTTCAAATCTGGATCCTTTCACTGCCCGTGGCTGAATGGTCTGTTAAACTTCTTTATATAGATTTTTCCCCCTGCTGTTTTTTCCTTGAAAATTATTTGTTGAAGAAACCAGGCTGTTTGTCTGTATTTCCTACATTCTGGATTTTGTTGACTGACTCCCTGTGGTGTCATTTAACAAGTACTTCTCTATTTTCTATAAACTAGGAGGTAGTCTAGGTTTTGATCTAGGTTTTGATTTGATTCAGGTTCAAATATTTAATTAGAACACTCATAAGACAGATAACTTACAGCTATCTTCTTTTGTATTAGTTCCCACACTTTTTTTTTTAATTGGCGGTACTAGGGATTGAACCCACGGATGTTCTACAATTAGAACTACATCCTTAATCCCTTTTAAAATTTTCTTATTTTGAAACACGGTCTCACTAAGTTGCCCAAGCTGGCTCACACTTGCAATCCTCCTGTCTCAGTTTCCCAAGCCCTGGGGTGATAGGTGAATGTTATCATGCCTGGCCTTTTTTTTTTTTTTAAGTTTTTTTCCTTCTACTTTTCTAGCATTCTGTTCCCTCAACACTCCCCTCATCCAATCCTAACAGGCAATCTTTGGCACATACTCATTTTTTGTCTAGGAAAGACTAAGCTAAGTACTCCCTCTCCAAAACTACGTGCAATTAACTCTGTACTAGAGTTCACTCAACATTCAAGATCAAGATAGGCTTCAGTGTATTTCTTTGATAGTTCTAAGACTGCCCATCCTAAGGATGGGTTCTTAAAACTGCTATGCTCCTCTCTTGTTCATATCTGGATAATTAAATCTGCAATCATTTATGTCTGACCTAATTCTGTGGCTTCTCCAATTTCATTATCCTGGTCAAGTGGTCTGCTCCATATCCCTCCTAGCCCAACTATACCACATACGGGAAAGATCTCACTGAGAGACCTCAGGCCATACTGTCTCTAGCCGGTCAAGTTTCCATTGCCTGTTGAACTTTAACGCATGCCCACTCTCCCCACTGGTCTGCAATCTTAATCTCTCCAAACTGCTGGATGTCCTCCTACCCAGTCTCTGAGACTAAATCTACCTAATACTCTGCATCAAAGCCCTTGATTAATACTAAGCTTTCCGATTCTTATATTTCATCTATTTGGTAGGGAAGTAAATTCATTCTACTCAGTAGGCAAGTCCTGTCACTATAAACATTACTAAAGCTATTTTGAATATTAAATACTAGGTTTTGATTTTTTTATATACTTTAACTTTACTAGGTTGTTCTCCTGTTTCTGTTTCTTTTTTGGCTTATAAAAGTTCCTTTGTTTAAAAAAAAAAAAGTTCAAGGAATGGTATAGATAGATAGCAAGCCATTACTATCTATAACAAGCTTCAGCTCCTGGAAGAACAGACCAGGGGCAGGAGTGGTGGCAGAAAAAAAAAAAAAAGTCAAACACCATAAAATACACAATACAGAGGTTGGGCTTTATCCCAACCCCAGAGATATTTACTATTACATGTTTGATGTATACTTCTCCAGGGTTTCTTAGGTATACTAATGCATTTATGAGTCTTTCTCCCAAATTGAGTGATGCTGAAAAACCAAGAACTCAACTGGTCCAACAGATTAAATTATATATAATATTAAATATAATTGTACATTATATATAAATAATATGAAATAAGACTCACTGTTATCCATATCAAAATCTTTCTTTTTCTTTTCTTTTCTTTTTTTCTTTGGTCCCGTGGACTGATCAAGGGGCTCTAACCACTGAGCCACATCCCCAGCTGTTTTCACATTTTATTTGAGACAGGGCCTCACTAAGTTGCTTAGGGCCTCTCCTGTCTCAGCCTCCTGAGTCGCTGGGAATTATACAAGCGCACCATCACACCCAGCTCTCTCTCTTTTTTAAAACACAGAGGGGTTGGAGCAGTGGCTCAGCGGTTACGGCCCTTTCTGGTATGCGCAAAGACACAGGTTCATACTCTGGCACCATGTACGTAACAAAGTATTAAAGTAATGAAAACCAGATGAAAAACTAAACAAAAAACTGATTCTCTCACTGTCCCTCTCTCTTACAAAAACAAAAAGGTATTAAAATTTTTTTAAAAAAAGAGCAGAGAAAGAAAAAGAGAATCAATTTCATCATTTTTTTCATCTGAACCTTGTTTCTCTGACACTTGGTTGAGTATGTAGTGCTGGGGTTCAAACCCAGGTCCTCAGGCATGCCAGGGAAGTGCTCCAACCACTGAGCCACCGCTCTAGGCCCCACATCAAAATCTCAATGGCCTTTTTTGCAGAAATAATAATCTTGGGGCTGGAGTGGAGGTTCAGCAGTTACAGTGCTTGCTTGGCATGCGCCAGTACGGGAGTTCAAACCCTAGCATCACACACCCAACAAAGTCTCAGAGCAACGAAAGCCACATGAAAAACTAAATAAAATTGATTCTCTCTCTTAAAACAAAAAAGAAGAAGAAGAAGAAAGAAGAAAGAAGAAAGAAGAAAGAAGAAGGAGAAGGAGGAGAAGGAGGAGGAGGAGGAGGAGGAGGAGGAGGAGGAGGAGGAGGAAAGAAAATGGTAATCCTAAAATTCATATGGAATTACAAGTTATCCTAAATAGTAAAAAAATCTTGGGAGAGGCCTTCAGACTTCTCAATTTTGAAGCTATAGCTACTATAGTACTGGCTTAAGTACAAGCAAATAGATCAATGGAACAAAATCAAGAGTCCAAAAATAAAGCCATACACCTATAAGCAACTGATTTTCAACACAAGTGCCTAAAACATTCCAGGGAGAACAGCAAAGGCTCTTCAACAAATGGCACCAGACAACTGGATATCTACAAAAAGAAGTCACACCCTCGCCTTACATGCAAAACTTAACTCAAAGATCTAAATATATGAGTTAAAACTTAAAGTCCAAAACTTCTAAAATGCTTGGAAAAAAATGGATGAGGATCTGGAGTGGTGGCACGCCAGTTACAGCACTTGCCCAGCATGCATGAGTACATGGGTTCAAACCCCAGCACCACATACACAACTAAGTGTCAGAGCAATGAAAGCCACATGAAAAACTAAATAAAAAAATTATTCTGTCTCTCTCTCTCACTGTCCCTCTCTCTTTAAAAAAAAAAAAAAAGGGTGAATCCTCATGACCCTGGATTTGGCAATGGCCGCAGAAACGACAGAGCGCCAGCCAACAAAAGGATAAGTAAACTGAACTTCATCAATGCATCAATGGACAATTATCAAGAGAATAAAAACACAATGGGAGAAAATATTTTCTTTTTTTTCTTTTTCTTTTTTTTTTTCTGAGAAAATATTTTCAAATCATATATCTGATAATGGTCTAGTATCCAGAATATATAAGAGAAGGAGAGAAGGAGAGAGTGAGAGAGAGAAAGAGAGAATCAAATTTATTTGTTTTTTTTTTTTTCATCAGGTCTTTGCCTTCTCCAACACTTCATTGTGTATGTGGTGCTGGAGTTTGAATCTGGGTCCTTGCACACACCAGGCAAGTGCTATAACCACTTAGCCACCGCTATAGCCCCCATACAGAACACTTAAAACACCAAAGGGGATGGAGCAGTAACTCAGTGGTTGTGGTGCTTGCCTTGCAGGTGTGAGGGCTTGAGTTTGAACCCTAGCACCACATATACAGTGAAGTGTCAGAGCAACAAAAGCCACATGAAAAACTAAATAACATTGATTCTTCCTTCTCTCTCTCTCATTGTCCCTCTCTTAAAAAAAAAACAAACAATTAAGCCAAACATGGCACCAAATACACCAGTAATCTCAGCAACTCAGAAGGCTGAGGCAGGAGGATGGCCAATTTTACATTATCCTCAGCAACTTAGCAAGATCTGTCCCAAAAGAAAAAATAAAAAGGACTAGTAATATAACTCAAGGGTAAAAGTACCCTGGGGTTCTATCCGTAGTACCACACCCCCAATTTAAAGACTGAGCAAAGGACATTTTCCCTTTGCTTTGGGGAAAACAGACATTTTCCCCAAGATGATATACAAATGGCCAATGAGCATACACCAAAAAATGTTCCCTTTCACTTCAAATGCATTCCAAATTTAAATGCAAATCAAAACCACAAAGTACTATCTCATACCCACTAGGAAGACTGTAAGAAAATGAAAAATAGAAGTGTTGGTCAAGAGTTGGAGAAACTAGAACTCTTGTATATTGCCAGTAGGGATTAAGAAAAAAAACAAAATAAAACGGTGCAGGTTACATACAGTGTTTGCGTGAGTACACGGGTTCAAAACCCCAGCACCACGTGCACAAGGAAGTGTCCAAGCAACGAAACTATGTGAAAAACTAAGGAAAAATGATTGTCTCTCCCTCTCTCTTAAAAAAAAAAAAAAAAAAAAGGTGCAAGGGCTGGGGATGTGGCTAAGTGGCACAGAACTCGCCTGACAAGCATGGATGAGGCCTCGGGTTCAATCCCTAGCACCACCACCAAAAAAAAAGAGATGGCCCCTTGATAAGTTAAACACAGAATTACTGTATAATTCAGCAATTCTACTCCTAGGCATAAACCTAAAAGAATTTATATGAATATTCTAATCCTAATATTCACAATAACCAAAAAGTAGAAAACAACCCAAATGTCTACTATTGTGGTATATTCATTCAATGGAATATATTCAGTCATAAAAAGAAATAAACTACTGATACATGCTACAAAATAGATGGGGGGACCTTGAAAACATTATGTGAAGTAAAAGAAGCCACATATCATATGATTTCACTTATATAAAATATCCAAAAACAAGATTTGTGGTTGTTAGGGGTTGGGGAGGGGGAAGAGTGACTGCTTAATGGGTACAGGGTTTTCTTTTAGAGTAATTAAAAAGTTCTGGAACCACATAATGGTGACAGTTTGCACAACATTATGAAGATACTCAATGCCACTGAATTATACACTTTAAAATGATTAAAATGGTAAATTTTCTGTTATACGTAGTTTATCAGAATTAAAACTACCATAAATCCATACTTGCAAAACAATACATATAACATAATCTCAATTACAAAATAAAAAAATCCCTAATACATGCACAGGAAAGAAACAGGTACAGTGTTTTCAAACTGTGTTCCTCCTGAATCTCTAGGCTCTCCATTATA
>PVKS010022124.1:0-34196 GCA_004027875.1 Aplodontia rufa | reverse complement strand
CTGTCAAAATGAAATACAAACAAGACTAACCTTCTTCCCTTGGACAAAACTTCCTGTGTTCTTTCAAATTACCTACAGGTCAGGAGAAGAAATACAATATCTTGAAGAAAATATGCACTTAGTTGAAGAAACTCTGCTTTTCTTTGATGCTTTGACAAACTCATCTCACTGCAGGAAAAGAAACATAAGTAGCTGAATTCAGGAATCTCTAACCCATATGTTCAATGCCTGAAGCATAGACCCTGTGGTCTTCTGAGACTTTGACCCTATATTTTGTGAGTTTTAATAAAGGATCTACTTTATCTCCATTCTGAGACCATTATATTGTCACATGGTTTCATCAGAGAAAGGCAGTGTGGAACCAAGCATAAGACACCGATGTCACTTGCCTACCATAGTAGACATCAGATGCTCTTGTTTGTACAGTATCCTTTCTCTATACCTTCCAGTCCCACCTGTGGTTTGATAGGGTTGACCCTTCCAGCTATAGGGATGAGCATAAGTCATAAGCCAAAGTCAATCAGTAAATCCCATCCTTGAGGTCAGAGACTAGCACTAATGGCAACAGCCCTAGACGATGTGGAGTGCCAAACAGTGGACGGGTACTCGCCTTTTACTAAATCTGGAGTTATAGGGATATGAACCTGGGGCCATTAACATTCATCTTGCCCCAGGAGGAAGTGCTTACCAAAGTTGAGAAGCTTGCTTATCAAGGAGAGAAGAGGTGGGATCCTGGATTCACCAGTGTCTAAAGCCACAGACATGAAGTAAATGTCCTGTTTTGCTCAAGTAAGTTTGAAATTTTTTTGTCACTTGCTATCCAAAAAAGCGTAAATGATTCATTCTCTCTAGATCTTGATACCTGATATTAGAAACTAATCAATGTTTCTCAGTGGGGACACCACTGGTATCAGGGTGGGATAATTCTTTGTTGTGCACTGTCCTAAACATTTGTATTTGCCCCTGCCCACTAAATGCAAAAAGCACCCCTCAATGTTTATAACAAACAAGCAGCCACCATATTCCACTACACACACACACACACACACACACACACACACACATATTTCTACATGCTGCCAGCATAGTGGTACAACCCTCAGCTAAAAACCAATAAAATAAAAATCTCGGAGACCCCTCCTAACCAAGCTGAAATTAACCATGTCCTATATCAGAAATGAAATTCCCCAGAATCTCCTTTTAGCATCAACTGAGAGTAATTTAATTCCTGTGTTCATTTCTTTGAAAAAATGAGGATACTACCACACAGCAACATAGGTAAACCTACTAAAAGGATGTTGAAATAAACTACTAGATGTGAAATTACTCTAGCATGGCCTAAAAGGGGTTTTAACAACTTTTGAAAACTACTGTTGCATAAAACCTGCCTTTTAAAAAAAACAGGAAGAAAAATCCAAATTTTTGAAGTAATCTTTTCATACTTTTTTAAAAATTGTATTATTTTTTAATTTTTATTAAGGAGTTGAGTTATAGTATAATCATAAATGCATATAAAGGAACAATGTAATATGCATTTGCTCCTAAACCAGTTACCCCCACATCACCCACACCCCAGTCTCTTCATTCTTCTGTATTTCACCCCTACAACTTATATAAATGTTTAGATTGTGCATTTTCCAGAATTAAATGCTTGAATAAGTATTATTTGGATGCGAGGGGGGTTAAGAGTATGCCACATTGTTGATTGTCTCCCTGGATCCCCCCTCCTCTGACTGCCTCACCCCTACATAGGTATGGTTCCCCTAGATTACATGTTGCTATGCCTTTGCTGGGTCCAATACATAAGTTCTTTTCATACTCTTAACTCCTCTGTTGATTAAGGATTAAAATAACCTACACTTTTACTCTCTGTAGCCATCGTTTTTGTAGACCTCTTTAATTCCCTCTCCAGCAAGAGCAGTTGTTTGGGGCCTGTGGGTAGTGGGAACCAGAGAACAGAGAAATTGATGGTGGGGGACAGGTCTGCTCATTCACTTCTCCACGCTGATCTCTTTGAGCACATGATTTACTGCATGTCATTCTTCCTTAGCCAAAACCACAAATATAAAAATCCACGGCCGCCAAGTACCTCCTCTACCACAGAGGGCTAAGTAAGTGTAAGAGAATAAAGTTTTCAGTGCTACTTCTAATTTATCCATTTTTAAATCTGTTTTGATGTTACCTTGTCGTCTTTGTGAATTGGAGTATTTTTTTGCTTTAAGCCGTGTTGCTTTTTCTTCTTGGCAATTGTGTGCTCTTGATATTGACTCTCAAGTACATGGTCTAAACTCTCCACTGGCGAATTTGGACACATCAGGAGAGTGGGCTGTGGTCCATGCCTGGCCTTTGAAATAAGAACACAATAAGATGACTTCACATTGCGTGAGTGGCCAACCAAATTCAGGCGGAGGGTTACAGCCCTGACACAGACAGTCTTTTCATCCCAGCTCTCTTCAAAACTGTTATAAATTATTGCTTCAGGATGTATTGCCAGGAGTCTGGGGACAATTTTCCTGTTGGGAAGATTGGAGAGGTATCCTGTACCACCCTGTTGGCTCAACTAGATAGCAACCTCTCTTCTCAGCCTCAGCCCCTCCAGGAAGCACGGTAGTGGCTTTGCAACAAAGCAGTCATTTTGCCATTTGAAAGCTGAAAAAGATGCTCCATAGACAACAGAGAAGTGAGACAGAAGGGGGAAGTGATGGGAGGAAGTAAAACCACTTCAAAACAACTTTTCGAGTTTCACGCTGGGTAGAAAGCGGCCCTGAAACTGAGAGGGAAACCTCTCTTACATTCATCTTTGAAGCCAGCACTTGACGAAAAGGCTGGCTCTGAAAGCACAGTCCCATGCCATCATGAACGTAAATAATTTCCTCAGATTGCCTTCATCAGCTTTGCTTTAAATTACTGTGGCTGCCCTGAAGAGTCTCCCTCAGTTTCCATTTCCTTTACCTCCAAGACTTCATTTCTCAGATTTAGGCAGGGAGAGAGAGAGAGCGAGGGAGGGAGAGAGGTGATGCTCAGCAGAATAGACCATGACCAAGTCTCTATGGGGCTGTCTGTACATTAGGGAAATGGAAGCTTCTAGAGTTTTATCCATCCCTCCTTTATGCAAAGTAATCACCTCCAGCTGGGCCAAGCTGATGGAGCAAATGTTCAGTTTTCACACGGTTTTGCTGTAGCACCATAATGAATGTGTTTCTTTGATGGAAGAAAGAAGCTTCGTGGAATAAACTGTTTAAGGATTTGAAGTTGGAGCTGGAAACATGGGCTGCTTTGTTCTTATGACAACCGCTTCACTATCTAAAACATTTCTCCATGTTGAAGGATCTGTCTTTTCTCTTCCCTCAAGCTACAAGAACAGGCTCTTGATTTTTTTTTTACATGCCAAGGTTATGAATGCTCTTTTATGAATATTTTCCTTTGAACTCACATCTCCTGAAGAAGAAAAATAGCCCTATGTATTTCAGGGTTGACAGTAATAGGCAAAACATACAAATTGTTCTCTTAGGGGCAGTAAAATGCTCCAAAATGCACAGAGAAAAATTCCAAATGTAACATAATGTTTATGGAGCACCGCCTTTGTGGCTATAATTTTCAAAAAGTAATATTTCTGACTGGCATGAATTACATGAAACATATTTCAGAGATTAATATCAAAGTTAATACCTTAAAACGCCTCCCTTTTTGACTTCGTGATTGCTTTTCTTGTATTAATGCACACTCTCAGTGAATTTTAGGATGTGCCAGTTCAAAGCAAGGAAGCCGTCCCTGGATTAAGCTGCTTATGATTTTACTTTTCCCTTCATCCCATTTCAACATATCCCTCAACCTCCTCTAAAAATAATTTAACCAGTGCCAACTCAACAGATTATAGTCAATCTCTTACTAATTTCATTCTGCCTCAAAAGGAGCTTATCATTTCATTTTTTAATTATGTCTGCAGTGCAGTCAACTAATGTTTAGCTTCCTTATTAAAACTTATTTTCACACTGTTTATCAGCAGTTAAACCATTTCTTTTCTGGTGTTAAAAAAAAAAAAAAAGAATGTGTTTCCCTGAACTCCTTTCAAATATTTTCTCTCATCCAAAAAGTTAATCTCAAAAACTCAGCTCACTTTAATCCTGCTTTGTGGCTTAGATTCTTTAGCTCTGGAAGCACTTGTGTTGATTCCTGTTATATCCATGCTAATGTAAAATAGCCTTTGCTACGGCAGGAAAATAATTCTGCACAGAGATGATATGCCTTTGATGCTTGACATTGTCAGGTGGATGATGGCAATAAGGATTTAAGAAAGCTTCCCCAGATAGAAGGAATGACCTATTAAAAAGTCAGGATACCACTGCTGCTCTGCATTTGGCATTGAGAATATTCTGTGATTTTTTTTGTAAACAGAGGCAATACTCTACTGGTTCCAAGCATGAACTTTAGAGCCAGACTGTTTGGCTTCAGATCCTACTGCATTTACTAGCTATGTGATTGTGAATACACTTACAATGAGGGTAAATTCATTACATATGGATATATTTTTGAAATAATTATAAATAGACATGTTAAAGTTAAATTATAAGTAATTATAAATAGACAAAGTCCTTTTAGCTAGACAGTGTGTTTTAGGAAGTAAACTACTTTTCCAATGATCTCCAGTGTCATTGAACTAAAAGTTGACACTGCTTCCCTACTCACCTGGTCTATCTCACTCTCTATTTGACCTCAGCAGAACAATTCAGTATTTACTCTGAATGCAGAGAACAGTGACCTCAACTAACTTCATTTGTTCTGCAGAATCAATTTCCTAATTGCTCAGTTGATCAAGTTTGTATTTCTAGACAATTGTTTCCTATTGCTTATATAGTTCATGATGCCTATGTGTTTCCAGTAAAAAAATATGCTCTAAGTAAGTAACCAATCTTGAATACCATATAATTTACCTATACAAAAATTATCGTAACTAGTGTGCTACTACTGTTATTTTCATAATGACCCTGGAGGTCACACTCAGTGGCCTTTTTCTGTCTTCAGTTCTACGTAAGATCAAAACAACAAATAACATGTCTTGTAATTACATAGATTAAAAGGGAGGGAAAGCCAGAAAAATTAGAGATAACACTGTATTATGCCTACATAAGAAAAATCTGCACTGAAAAAATATGAGAAAAAACTTTAAAAGCAGCGATGATTTTGTTGGTACAATGCAAGTACATTTTTTTTAATCCATTTCCAATGCTTTTATTATTGACCTATTATTTTTACAAGAAATCTTAAAGTTGCAAAACTATAAAAATTGGACTGTGCATTTTATTATTTTCTTCTTCATTTGTATATGAGACAAAGAGATTCATAGCATGGAATTTAATTCTGATTTTAATTTACATGAAATTACAAAGATTTCTCAAAGAAACCTGAAAGCCTTCAAAGTACATCTCTGTCTTATAATATAAAATAGATTTATAAGTTTGAAAAATCACAAAACTAAAGCTACATATTGCATACCACCATCATTATTTAAGTACTGTTTAAATCTATGACATCGAATAACTGAATCTGATTTCAGTTTATAGTTTTTTTAATAGAAAGAGAGAGGGACAGTAAGAGAGAGAGAGAGAGAAAAAGAGAAACAATTTTTATTTAGTTTTTCATGTGGCCTTTGTAGCTCTGAGACTTCGTTGTGTACGTGGTCCTGGAGTTCGAACTCATGTACTCGCACATGCTAGGCAAGTGCCTTAACTGCTGAGCCACGGCTCCAGCCCCGATTTCATAGTTTTTATCTAAAGAAGTTTTTAAAAGACATATATTTTGTTTTCTTTGCATGTTTCCTTTTATGTCTAGAGGAAATTAATGAGAAATTGAAGACATAATTCTATAATTCATTGATCACATATTCAAATACATCTACCGAATGCATCTACAGGATAGAAGCTTCCACACAGCATCTATCTGGAATTAGATTATTTAAATGGTGCCTTGACTTTGAATTTGTTGTAGAAGCAATCATCATGTTCTAAACCTGAATATTACAAATGAAGATATTCCAACACAAAAACTTGTATGATTTTGTTTAGATTGTCAATGGTTGACTCATCCAAATTTTCTTCATTGTCATCCATGGTGTGCCAGACTTCAGGGAAAGGAGATGGTATCAGATGCAGGACTGGAACACCTAATAAGAAAAAAAATGGCTTGTAATTTAGTGCAGGTTTCCAGGAGGTAAACTAGAAAGTGACCTTCTGTAAGCAGAGGGGGCTCTGTACCATGTAGCCACCTGATAATTCATTATCTGCTGGACACTTCAGATATATAGGATATATATATATATATATATGATATATATATCATATATATATATATATATCCTACCCTTAGAATCCAAAAGCACTCACTCATTAAACAAATAATAATTCAATAAATGAGTATGTATCAGTTCTGGTTCTATAAATTGAAGTTTCATTAGTGAAAAGACAAAGCCATGCCCATGTGGAGTTTATGTTCCAGTGGAGAAAGAAGCAAATAAACACAAAAATATATATAATTTTAAGAAATGATAAATAAAATTTATTAAGAATAATAAGTTTCAGAGCCTTTTGCTGGCACAGTGGCACATGTCTGCAATCTCAGTGGCTTGGGAGGCTGAGACAAGAAGATCATAAGTTCAAAGCCAGCCTCAGCAACTTAGTGTGGCCCTAAACAACTTAGCAAGACCCTGTCTCAAAATAAAAAATAAAAATGGGCTGGGGATGTGTCTCAGTATTTAAGTATCCCTGGTACCAAAAGAAAAGAAAAAAATGAAAATAAAACAAGGTAAAAGAATAAAAGATGAGAAGCATGCAGCAGGGTCAGGAGACACACACCAAAGGAAGAAAAGCAAGCCATGCAAAGATCTGGGGTTGATCACTGAAGGCAGCAGTATTAGGTAGTGCAAAGGAGCTGAGGCAGGAATGCACTTGTCCTGCTTGAAGAATAGCAAGACAGCAAGATGACCAGTGTGGCTGGATCAGAACAATGGCTGGAGAGAGATGAAAGAAGTGATATTGAAGGAGAACAGAGCAAAAAAAATGGAGAGTGTTGTAAGTGATGGTAAAGACTTTAGATCTTATTCTTCTAGATGGCAAGCCACTAGACCTTTAAAACAGTAACTATTGGAATTTCAGTTACATTTTAAAAAGATAGCTCTAGCTCCTACACAAAGAGCAAGGAAGCAAAAACAAAATCTGAAGACCAGTTGAGAAACTCCTATAAGAGTCTTTGGGTTGATTTAAACTTCCACCATTTTAACCAAGGATAACATTATAGCTACACAAAGTACAAGAATATAATCTAACTCTATAAAAGGGAAGGGAGGATGTCAGTGGAATATAGGCTTTCATAAATATTCTACAGATAAAAAAAAACTGAAGTTATCCTCAATGATTTGGAATGACTTTCATGAGAAAATAGAAGCCATGATATGAAAAATGCTTTGTGTTACGTTTTAGATCTGGAGTGTCCTTCAGTGTCTCATGTGTCCCCAATACAGGGAAGCCCAGGGGTGGGGCTTTGGGGAGGTAACTGGATCATGAAGGCTCTGACCTCATCAGTGGATTAATCCATTGATGGGTGATGGACCACAGGGAAGTGGGACTTAACTGAAGGAAGTAAGTCAAGTAAGTCACTGCAGGCAGGATCTGGAAGGATTTCTCTTCTCTCCTCCCCCTTCTAATTCTTTCTCTCTTTTCTTTTTTCTTCTTTGTGTCTGTTTGTTTTCCCTATACTGGGAATTGAATACAGGGCCCTTTGAATGCTATGCAAGCACTCTACCACTGATCTACAACCTAAAGCCCCTTTTCTCTCTCTGCTTCCCTGCTACCATTAGCTAAGCGCCTTTCCTCCTCCACACCCTCCCAGAATGATGTTCTGCATCACGTAGGCCCAGAGCAAGGAAGCTCACTGGTCATGAAACAAAAAGCCAAAATAAAACTTTCCTATTCTCTTTTGTGTGGGTATTTTGGTCATAGCAACAAAAAGCTTACTAACATAGGTTAATCAATCAATTAACTATATGGTTCCACACTTCTAGACTGTTGCAAATTGGGGGCCAGGGGATAGGAATTATTACTAAAGTCTAGTGCTGTGTATCAGTATTAAACTCGGATGCTACCTTGGAGACCTAAAGAGGAATGTGAATGAGATAGATATGGATGTGGATCACAGGGAAAAAGACAAACTAAGGGCAACTCTCGGGAGTCTGACTTGAACAACTGTGTAAATGTAGACTGTTTACTGGGCAACACTGGGAAAAGAAAATTTACTTTGAAGCGAATCTTCCTCCATATCAATGAACAATGGTGAATTCCATCATTTCATGTGATAGTCTGAAGGGAGGTACCTGATAAGGGGAAGTTAAAGCATTGTAGACTGCATCTGAATCATACCTAGTATCCATAAAGATACTAGTGAGGAACTGTCTAGACTTCTTCCTTCTAATTTAATTTGGTTCAAGCATCTAACTTCTTTCTTACAGGCACATAATCAGAACATGCATATTGGCAAAAGTTTGTTTATAACACAATGCATACACTTTTTAAAGATTGGTACTCATTCAAATTAATTTTATGATTTTTAAATCTTTAAAATACTTTTAGATTGGTTCAAATCATTAGCATATAAATTTAGAATAGTTAATCTTTAAAGAAAGATGAACTTATTGATTGAAAAGCACCAGTTATCATTCATGTTTAATATGATTCTCCAATGTATGCAGCAGGTAGAGACCTGAAAATTTTCACTACTAAAAAAAGTTATGTGATGGTACCAGGAAGTTAAATAAGGTCTGGGGATGGGCCATGGCTGAACACATTGATCTTAATTTACTTTTGAAAGGCAATAAGTGGTATGTATTCTTGAAATTTCAAAATGCACATACAATACAATAAATACAATAGGTAATAAATGCAGCTGCATAGGTACCATTAGACACACACACACACACACACACACACACACACACATTACCTTTTCTTAAAAATGGGATATGATCATCCTGAATAATACCTCTATGACCAAAATTCTGGAAATACTTTCTCTCCAAAGAGTGATCCTTGAGCAAACCCAATTCATGGAGTTCATGTTCTGCAGATGACAATGGTAGTAAATGAACATCTATTTTTATCTTCTCAAGACTTAGAACATCCTTTTTTTTTTTTAAAGAGAGAAGGACAGTGAGAGAGAGAGGAGAGAGACAGAGAGAATCAATTTTTATTTAGTTTTTCACATGGCTTTCTTTGCTCTGACACTTAGTTGTGTATGTAGGTGCTGGGGTTTGAAACTTGCACGCCAGGCAAGGGCCGTAACCGCCGAGCCACCACTCCAGTCCCCTAGAACATCCTTTTTAAGGAATTAATATCTTAGCACTTGCAGCCTTTTTTAAAGATTATGCAGCAGTGAGCATGGTCACATCATGAAAATACACAAATGGCCTGAAGTTGGGTGTGTACATTGGGAGTAGTAGCAGAGAAGAGTGGCTCTAGCCTTAAAAGTAAGAACCTTCTTGGAGGTGAAAACTCCACAGGACAATGGAGAATGAGAAGAACAAAGGAAAAGAGGGGAAGCTCAAGGGTATAAGTGCTTATAAGTCCAGATACTATACAAAGAATGCCTAAAGAGGCGATATGGTACTTATGAGTGGAACACTCAAAACAGAATAGGTGTGAAGTATATCAAATGACCACTGCATGGAAAAGGGGTACCTATTGAGACTTTGGTTCTCAAAGTGTGGTTCCTGATCATCAGCAGCAGAATCACTTGGGAACTAGTTAGAAATGGATATTATTGGAGCTGGAATGGTGGCTCAGCAGTTATGGCACTTGCCTGGCATGCATGAGAACACAGGTTCAAACCCCAGCACTACATACACAATGAAGTGTCAGAGTAATGGAAACCACATGAAAAACTAAATAAAATTGATTCTCTCTCTGTGTGTCTGTCTCTCTTTATTAGAAAAAAAAGGAATGGATATTATCTGTTTTCCCCTCAAATCTACTGAATGAGAAATTCTTGGGTGGAGACCAGCAATCTGCACTGTAAGAAACCCTCCAAGAGATTCTGATGAAAACTAAAGTTTGAGAACCACTAACCTATGTTATGTCACTCTTATCATCCTGCGTATATAATCCATATGTACATAAAACCCACGTGATGCATTTTACAAGATGATGAAAGAGCACAAAAAGATTATAAAACAACTAAATGGAACTTCCTAGGATAGCTGTTTATTAATTGCTAGATTCGTAAGGTAAAATTAGGCCTACTAGGAAGCAAGCACATATAATATGATTTTAGGAATTTTGAGAAGCTGTGGCCACCATCAAAAACAATATTCCTATTTATTGATATCTATAATTCCATTGATAGGATAGAATTTTTACTTACACAGTTAGAAATATAGTTTGAAGTGTAAATAGTGTGTGGAGGAGTAGAAAAGTGTGGTAAGGATGCATTAAGGTACAAGTTATGGATATAAGTTCACTTTGATGCGAGAAAAGTATGCAAAATCCTTAAAAGAAGAAAGAATCAATCTCTGGAAGCTACCATTAAACTTAGGAAAACATGATGCAAGTAAGAGGCCCAGGGAGTTTTTATCAATAATATCTGAATAATAACCCTTTCAGACTGGGAACTGAAATTTGCCAAAGACAACCATCTGGAAGTCCAAGTAGAAGTTTCTCTTGTACTATTTCTAGATCTGGATATTGGCAAATTCTTAAGTCATGGCAAAGGCATGAGCTAAGATGGCAGTGCTTTTTCCCACTGCTTAGAAACAATACAATTTGATCTTGCTCCAAGAAGTCTTTGTGTCCTATAAAGCATTTCTGACATGAAATTCTTGCCTCAAAAGCAGGCTCCTAGGGGCTGGAGTGGTGGCTCCACAGTTATGGTGCTTGCCTGGCATGCATGTAGTGCAAGTTCAAACCCCAGCACCACGTACACAACGAAGTCATAATGAAGTCTCTGAGCAACAAAAGCCACATGAACAACTAAATAAAATCTCTCACTGTCCCTCTCTCAAAAAAAAAAAAAAAGCAGCCTCCTAGCCTAAAGCTTATAATAAAAGTCCATCTCAGTTTCATCTTTCCCCCATGCCTCAATAATTTGTTTCATTCTGTTTGTCTTGTTTTGTAAGTATGGGAACGTGAAGGGAAGAAGTCATTGTTTTCCTTCTTCCAGTCCCAAACCTCTCGCTTGAGCCATAGATAGCACTGTTTCTTGGTCTGGTCAACCCTGGTCTGTCCTACTCTACTCCCATTTATGTAACTCCAAATATTCTTTGTTTTGTTTTTGTTTTTGTTTAAGACAGAGGGACAGCAAGACAGAGAAATAATCAGTTTTACTTGTATTTTTTTATTTGTACTTTTATGTGCCTTTCGTTGCTTGACACTTCGTTGGATACATGGTACCGGGGTTCGAACCCACGTCCTCACCCATGACAAACAAGCACTGCAGCCACTGAGCCATCATTCTAGCCTCCCAAATATTCTTTTAAATGACTCTTAATTGATCTGTTCTCTCGCATCCAGATTGCTTACTTCTTCAATAAATTAGCAGATATTGTATTAGATCAAAAAGAAAAGAATGTCTATAAAAGGTAGAAAATAGATGATGATAAAAGCATAGATAGAACAGAATAAAAATTAAAGAATATCTTTTGGCATCATTATAAGGACATAACATTCATCATTAGTCAACATGCTTTGCTAGGTAAAATTTTACCTGGACATATACTCTATATGCTTCAAACAGACTCTGGGAAAATATTTTCAAACTATTTCTAAGAATATGCAGACATAAAATGTAGTTAAAATACTGTTTCCCTTTCAAAATAAAGTTTCATGCAGGAAAATGAACTGGACTACTAAAATAGATGAGTAAGAATTTTAAACTAATCATTTAAGGCAAGAAAAAAACCCAGTAAAGTATACATATTTAAATATACATGTAAATCATGTTTTGAATTTTTAAATGTAGTGATGGAAGAAATCACATATGACTCTTTACTAACAGTGCTTACCAATCACTTGAAGTCTCTCAAACCATCTTGCAGAATTTGGGAAAAAATTGGGAAATGTTGGGTTTGGAGCTCCAATTAAATCCAACAAGACCAATAAATCCTAAAGGAGAAAAATATTGTTGCTTAATCATGGTCACAAAAAGTATGTTTCATACTCTTCAGTGGGGAAAACAGTCAAAACTAACTGCATTTTAATAATTGAGAATGATATGAGGGCTATTTAAAAGAACAAAAGCTTTGATAACATTCTATGCTAATTATTTGGGGAATTTTTTTATTCTTGCTTATGCAATGTGGACAAATGGCAAACTGTTAATTTTTTGTGTATGTTCCACCAAAAAAACTCACTGAGGATATTAATGACATCTAGATACATATTCCATAGATTAAAAAGGAATATATTTATTTTCAGATGGGAGTCCAAGTCTATCAGATCTTTTAGTCCATTCTAATATTCTAATTAGCCATCTTATCCTTAATCTGTGATGACAACTGCCTACAGGAGAGCACTCAGATAGAAGTATCCATCAAGGAGCATGAAATAAAAAGTCCTTGTAAAGAAGCTTTATGGCATTGTGTCTCCAGATCTCCATTTCCTTGTGAATCAAATGAGAAGCTTCAACTAGCTAATCTGTAAAGATCCCCTCTAGTTATAGCCTCTATAATTAAACCAGTGTTCTTTGACTTATTTGAGCCATAAAGCATAAGCAGACATGAGGATTCCCTTTAGACTAGCTTAAGACTTCCTGATTTATATTAAGTGAAATGATGTGTGGGTAAATACCTAGCAGAGATCCTGACACATAGTAGATGAATATTTTCAGAGTCTGTGATTCTAAGGAAGTAGTATGTATAAACTTATTAATGATAATTAAATACATGCATTTTAAAAAGAAAAAAACCTCCTTTGAAATAGGAACATATTCACAACATTGAATAAGCTACTAAGAATTTGTTTCTGGGGAGGAAATAAAAGGTCCTTACTATCACCATGGATTCACATATATGGACTGAAAAATAAATAACTTTGTTCCTATGCCAGTCAACCAGGTCTCTCCTCCTTCCCTGAACCCTTTAAGTCATTTGGGCATAAATGAATGAGGTGTGGACCTTAGTCCCCTGACCCACTCTGAGCTTCCAGTAGACATTGGGCAGGACAATGCCAACTTAAGATATGTTAGATGAAGTCATACAAGGCATTAAATATGGCCACTGGGACTCATATGGTAAAGGTTGGTAATAAAGCAAAAGTCAGAGGTGAATGGAGAGTTTAGGAATAGGTTATGAGTTTATATATGGGATGGGGATAAGGGATGGATAAAGCATGCTGGGAATGTGAAATCTCATGAGTAGCACAAGGTTCCAAGCTAGGTTAGTGAAGACCTAGGGACTGAGCAAAGATAAAATATGGTAAGAGAGTCAGAGTCAGGAAAGGATTCGGGGGAAGGGCGAGGGGAAGGGTGGAGTGTGAGCTCAGGAATGGGAATGAGAAAATGAGGCTCTGTGTTGGGCCCATCAGCTAGTAATAGTAACAGTCTTTTAAAGCAGCATCAAAATGTCCCCACAGATCATGTCAAAAATGCCACATTCTGTAACTGCAGTGGCCAGGCAGTTACAGAACTTGATTGGCATGTGTGAGGATGCGGGTTCGAACCCAAGCACCGTGTACACAATGAAGTGTCAGAGTAACGAAAGGTACGTGAAAAACTAAATAAAATTTTTTCTCTTGCTCTCTCTCTCTCACAATCCCTCTTCCTTTAAAAAAAAAAAAAAAAGTCCCATCAAGCCAACATATGAAATATCACATACACACTGGAGTCATCATACTGCTTTAAAGACACCTAGAAATTCCTCACTCCCATCCCCACTCTTACTCCATTTCTAGGACTCCCACCCTCCTTTTGCCTTTACAAAGCCTTCGAAGAAGGGATTTGATTCCTCCACCTTCATACAGTACGTGAGGAATGTTCTGCCACTGAACCAAATTGAATCAGATGGTTCTTTAATCTGATTTTTTACATCATTTTAATTAAGCTTAGTCAAACATGGCTTTCAACCCAGAATCATTCTTTGTGGCTCTGGGATTCCTCAAAAACCCAACGCCTGCCAAGGAATGTTCTATGATAAACACACTGCTCCAAGGATTTCACGGCACTTTCAGGTCTTTACTTGACTTCAGGAACCTTCTCTTTGGAGGCAAAGCCTGAGCTACAGCCCCATGGGATCACCCAGACTAACCATGCCGTGCAGCTGGTTGGTGCCTTTGGCTCCAGGTGGGTGTGAGGTTGATGCCATCTTCAGCGCTAAATGCCGAGACCCGTACAGAGAATCTTGCGGAGACCAGTGAAGGAAAGCCTCTTCTCCATCAAAGAAAATTAGCTGGAGCGAGAGATCTGGCTTGGAGTCTAAGACATTCTGGCAAAGGGAACAATAAAACAGAGCAAAAATGTTGTGATAATTAAAAATAAAAAAGCACTCTTTCTTATTAACTGAGGGAAAAAAAAATAGGCATGCCATGAAGAAAGGAAGATACTAAAGCAAGTGAAACTATGCCAAAATTCATTTCACACCACTTCCTTTCCAAAAATCACATTTCCCACGATCTGCACTCATAAAGCTCACCTTCTCCCAGTCCCTCTGAAAATAGAAATCTTATATTTGTTTTGTTCTTACTCCCCAGAGAATTGTGAAACTATAGAACTGCTCTGATGAACTCTGTGATAGGTCACCCTGTTACCCTTCAGGGCGATGGGATGTCCCGGTTGCTGAGAGAGCTGTCAGCCTCTTCAAGGACTGCCTGGGCTGGCCATCTTGAGAGTGCCCTGTGTCTACAACTGGCTTACACAGCTACCGGGGGTCTCTCCAATGGTTGTTGCACGTCCAGAGCTCCCCAAAGATTGACCGAGGCCACAGTTGAACCTGCCCTGCAGTTTGGCTTCTGTCTCTGACCAATTCCATTTCTTTTCCCTGCCAGTGTTTATCCTAGGCCACTCCCTCCTAAATGACCTGAATGTTAAACTGCACATCAGAAAGCCCTTCCTGGGGAACCCTGATAGAAACAAATGCACATCTTCCTTGCCTCTCACCTTACTTAATTCTGCAATTTTTTGTACTGAATCTAGGTTTTAAAATCTGCCCCAGGAATGCTACAGGGACAATAAAAATTATAGGCCTTCCCTTGAAAGAGTCTACACTTTAGTCAGGTTAGGAGAGATAAAATAAAGGCATGAACATGGTAAAATATGCAAAGGGCCACACATGTAACAGAAGTCCCCTGGAGACTAGATGGAATGAGAGACAAAATCCATGGGGCATCAAGGAAAGTTCCATAAGAGTATTTGAGCAGAACTGAGAAGGCAAGTAGGATTCTGATCAATTTTACACTTTCCAGTGTTGGGCAACAACACTTTCACCTTTCAGTTAGTCCTGGTACTAAAATCCCCACGGTTCTTCCACCCCACTGCACTCCCTAATCTGCTGAATCTTTCACCTTTTCATGGTCCTGCACCCCCACCATTTCCTCGCTTCGCTCCATGTTAAGCTTAAATTCCAGTCAGTCGTTCTACTCACTCACCCTCTCTCTGCCTGGTCAAGCTCTCCTGGCAAGACCATAACACTGAATCTAATTCTCTACCTACCTTGTGCCAGCTCTCTTTGAGCTGAACCAACCACAGTGTTTGGTCTTGCTTAAAATTCATGACCACAAACCTCAAGTTGGCCTGTCATGGGAACTGCAGTCACACCGTGCTTGCTTGGTTCATTCACCTCATGCTCCTTGCACTTTCACATTCCTCCTCTCACTAACCTGCAGCACCTCACCTAAGCTCATTCCCAACGGATGACCTTGATTTCTTCCTGCGGTGCTCATAGTAGATGCCAGTCTCTCCATGTGTGCACTAAATCCTGCCTCTTCTCCTCTCATTTGCTCAAGAACCTCACTCTGGCAAATACCATTTCTCTCCTCCATCATCAACCTTTCTGTCTGCTGAATAATCCCCATCAGCCTACAAACACACAATTGCAACTCTCATCTTAAAATTGACCCCACTACTTCCACCAAGACCTGCACCACTTTTTAATCTCATTTATAGAAAAACTTCTTGAAAGAGTTATGTACTTTCGCTGTCTCCCATTCCTGTTGCTAAACCTACCCCAATCAGGCTTCATCTCCACCATCTTCTGAAACCCTTGTCATGGACACCATGACCTCTACACTGCTAAGTCCAAAAAAAGTCAACTCTCAGCTGGAGCAGTGACTCCGTGGGTACAGCACTTGCCTGGCATGCACGAGGACTTGAGTTCAAACCCCAGCACTACAAACACAACAAAGTTTTGGAGCAATGAAAGATAAATGAAAAACTAAATAAAAATTGATTCTCTCTTTCTCTCTCTCTCTCTCTCAGTCCCTCTCTTCTCTCTTTAAAAAAAAAAACCCTCAGCCTTCATACAGTATTTCACTTCATAATTATAAGATTTTATGCACTTTTTTTGCAAAAAAAGGTGTGACTACTATGTAGCTTTTTTTTTAAAATTGTACACATGGGGCTGGAACGGTGGCTTGGTGGTTACAGTGCTTGCCCAGCATGCGCGAGTACACGGATTAAAACCCCAGCACCCACGTACACAACTAAGTGTCAGAGCAACAAAAGCCATGTGAAAAACTCAATAAAAGTTGATTCTGTTTGTCTCTGTCACTGTCCTTCTCTCTTTAAAAAAAAAAAAACAAAAGTGTACACATAACACTTAAAAATAACTTTTAAAATTATCTTTCATCAAAGATTAGTGTGCACAAAATATTAGTGACTATATGTTAAAACTGAAACGTCCAAGTTGACACACATCATTTCTTCATAACAGTTTAGCAAACATTTTTCCAGTCTGAAAAAAAAGTTGACATATTATTGATTTGTGTCTCATACACAAAATATTACACTTGAGAATATTTACTAAGTATGGACTTACAAAATTTAATCTGGGTCCCAAGAGTCTATCATCGGTTTTGTTATCTGACCCATCAACCTCAGCGCCACTCATATAAGATGAGTTTACTGTTAGTACAGCCGCACTTTAAATAAACTACACAGTCAGCTTTCAGAAATATACTGATAGTGCACCAAATTCCAGGCTCATGGCTTGCTGTGCACTGAAGAGCATCCATGTGCCACTGGTAAATACACTGCTGCTGTTTACCTTTGAAGTGGTATGATGAACAAAATCATACCATGCGACGATTACACAATGAAAAGTTATAAACCAATTTTTGAACTGAAAAAAACAAGGCACAACAATTATGCCCGAGGAACTCCCTCTGCGTTTCCTGTAGGGCCCCAGAGACCAGATTCCATGGCTTCCTCCTGATGTTTTTTCATTGATTTTGCTGGAGCATATCTTTAAGGAACTTCTAAAATGAAACAGTACATGGGAGTGAACATTCTTGAGCCTTTACACATCTGAAAATATCTTCTGTTTTCATATTTGATTTGGCTGGGTATGAGGATTCCGGGTTGCAATTATTTCCATTTAAACTATCTAAAGCACAATTTCATTATCTTCTAGCTTCCACAATTTCTTTTGAGAAGTCCAAGGCCATTCTTGTTCTCACTTTTTATATGACCTATTAGAATTCCTGCACTGATTCTCCAGAAGTAACTGTCATCTCTTTTGTTATTGTTTCTCTTTTTGGAAAAGATAAGTCTTCTACTTTATAATCCAACTCTTTCACTGATTTTTTAAAAGAGTTTTTTGTTTCATATTGGGAATTAAAGCACCCAGGGATGCTTTACCTCCAAGCTACATCTCCAGACCTTTTTGTTTTTTATTTTGATATAAGATCTCTCTAAATTGTTGAGACTGACCTTGAACCTGCAGTGCTCCTACCTCAGCTTCTCAAGTCACTAGGATTATAGGTGTGCATAGCTTCAATTATATGGAAATTAGTATTTAAAATAGTATTTTCAGGGGCTGGAATGGTGGCTCAGCAGTTATGGTGCTTGTCTGACATGCATGAGTACGTGGGTTCAAACCCCAGCACCACATACACCACGAAGTTTCCGAGCAACAAAAGCCACATGAAAAACTAAATAAAAATTGATTCTTTACAAAAAATAAAATAAATTAAAATTAAAATATTACACTTGAGAATATTTTAATTTTAGGGCTAGGGGTGTAGCTCAGTGGTAGAGTACTTGCCTAGCATGTGTGAGGCCCTGGGCTCAATCCTTAACACAACATAAAAACAAATAAAAAAAGTTGTAGTTTTCATCTACAACTAAAAATTTTTAAATTTTTTTTTCAAAGTAGTATTTTTAATTTTTAAGAGTCTTTTCTTCTGTGATTGTTGCGTTATTTGAAATTCTGTTTTTGTTCATGGATGTAACCAATCTTCTCTAAGGATACTGAAAATAGTATCAAGTCATCTTCTGCTCCTTGTACTATTCTATTTCCTCCAACTTCATGCTTTAGTTTTTATTATTTGTTTTACTCTCTTTCTTTCATGATGAAGACTGTTTTCAAATGTCTGATCATCCTTTGTGTTCCTTCATATTAAAGAATAAGGTACTAAGACACTGCTTAGAAAAAAAATTGGTAGACTTTGCTGCAGGGCAATCTAGCGCCCATGAAGTCCCTTCACTGACAATCCCCAATGTCCCTCTCTGTGACATGAGGCAACCCATGTTCTCCAGTCCTCCCGTTTCCTATTTGTCTGGTGCTGGAAATGGGTGAAGGTCTAACCATCTCATTGTTCAATGTGTAGACTTTTGATTAATCTCCCTGATTTCCCTGGGGCACCTCATTACTGCCCTTCTCTGTGTCTGATATCCCCAAAGTCCATAGCCTCCTTGATTCGGTTTCTCTAGAAAAATATTCTCTCATCTTCTGCAGAGGTACCAGTGTGGCACTCACCCACCTGCTGGTATGGATTGGGAATCTAAACTCTGAGTGTTCTTTATACAGACTTATGATCATGTTGCATCAGCTCCGGGCCTCACCTCTGTCTTCCTAAGTACATCATACTTCTAATCCCTGAATTTTTTCAGGATTTCATCAGGAGACCAGCTGGCTTCATCCGATTTCCCAGTCCCTCGCCAGGGAATGTGACTTCACTCCATTCTGATGTCATTTGCCCTCTCCATCCACTTCACCTGCATGTTGTGGTTCCTATTTACACATGTACCCTAGTTTCTTCAAAGATGGAGTTTTTCTTATTGTTTTTAGGATGCTCTCGTAAAAAAGATAAAAAAAAAGTCTTTATCATCTGAAAGCTAAGTTATCTGTTGCCAAACATTTCAATTGTCTTAATATTGCTCCTTAATTAGACCACAAGAAAAAGACAGATAATTTCATTTTGAACCCCCCCCCAAACTCCTGATAGCATCAAGCAGGACATGTATCTGTGCCACATAAATGCACTCAGGGTTTAATAAGTTCCAAGCAGCTAAACAGATTTCCTCGTTGGCAAAGGTGCGAGCTGTACACTTCAGGGAAGACATTCTAAGCTTCTAGCTGTTTAAAGAACTTTCAATGCTTCCAAAGTTCTACCTCCCAAACTACCAGCAAATCCCAGAACATGAGGGCAGTTCCAGGAAGATGTTTTCATCTTCTGCAGGCTTGAAGGTTCAGGTGCCCCACTGAAATTTCAACAGTAAGGTGATTCCAACAATCAGGGCTGTGACTTACTTTCATTCTGTTCTCTTAGTGTCAGTTCATTTAGACAGGAGTAGCCTGTTGTGGACACTGATCCTGAGTCCCATGAGGCAATCTGCTCTTTTTGCTTCTTTTCAGGAATGGCAGGAAAATAACCATGACCTTCAATGTCTAGTAACTCAGGCTCATACCTTGGAGCAAGAAGAATCTGTGTGACCTGATTTGGGAGGTCTTCAAGGAAACATTATAAATGCCTAGTCATCAGGGTTACATAGCTGGTGAATCATCTGCAGTCATCCACAATCAAGGCATTAAGCTAATGCTTCAGTAACAAAGTATAACAAGCCACCCCAAATTCTGTGGCTTAAAATACTAATTATGCATGCTCCTGGAACGTATCTTTCATGGGTCAGCCATGGAACAAACAGGCCCAGGTTGGAGCAGCAATTCTTCATCCTGCATTCAGCCAGATTATCTCTGTTCCACATGACTCTTATCCTCCTGCTGGGACTGGCAGGCCAGCCAGGGCATGATCTTCTCATGGTAACGGCAAAGACACAAGACAGCAAGCACATCCCCAGCCTCATGTCACATCTACCGACTTGTAAAGGCAAGTCAATAACCAAGTTCAGCATCCAAGGATGAGGAACTGTAACTGGCTACAAGGGAGGACACAACAAAGTCATAAGGCAAAAGATGTGGATGTGTAATTACAATCCTACTACTGCAGAGCGGAGGGCAGCAAAGGGTTGAAAGAATAATCCAGTCTACTATCCAGCCATTCTCCAGGTAACTTCCCACCACCGCCTCCCCAGTCCATGATGGCTGAAGAACTTAAAATAAGTCTTTCATACAAATTTAGTTAAAATACAACTGAAAGAATGAACTGATGCTCTCCAAGTTTGTGTTCAAAAACAGTCTTTAGGGCTGGAGCAGTGGCTCGGCGGTTACAGTGCTTGCCCAGCATGCACTAATACGTGGGTTTGAAACCCAGCACCATGTACACAAATGATGTCTCGGAACAATGAAAGTCACAAGAAAAACTGAATAAAAATTGTTTCTCTCTCACTCTCTCTCACTGTCCCTCTCTCTTTAATTTAAAAAAAAACAGTCTTTAAAAATCACCTTTTACCTCTAATAGAAAAGACAAATATGAATATATATGGGGACTCAATTTTTTTAATGGCAATCCCCATCCAACAATTCATTCAGCATTTTTTATTTCTGGTCACCATCGGTAGTGGCACTTGCCTGGCATGCGTGGGGACACAGGTTCAAGCTCCAGCACCACTACACAGTGAAGTGTCGGAGCAACAAGACACTTCTTGTTTAGCCACATGAGGAGCTAAACAAGATTGATTTTCTCTTTCTCTCTCTCTCTCTCTCTCTCTCGCTGTCCTTCTGTCTCTTTGAAAAAAAATATGTATGAGATGTGTGGAAAAAGATAAAGCTGCTCACCAAGAGAAAACACTCCAGCTACACAAAACTATGCCTTTACAACAGCATGCCTCGTTTCAAGTTGTTATACTAGAAATGCAAATATGAAATATTAAGCTGTTTTATCAGCTTCTGAACTCCCTCATCCAATTGCTGGGGAAGGTACAAGTTAAAAGCAAGGCAGGGCATGGTATAAAAGCATCACAGAAGGTTTAGAAAACAAAACAAGCTGGAAAAACAGTGAAAAGAATACTGAGAGGGTAAAAACAATCCTTGCTTTCTTCAAGTTCACAACATCCAGCAAAAATAGCATCAAATATCTCTATTACTTTCATTGCAAGATAAACCTTTTACTTCTTTTCCCCTTTGTATCAAAGGCTGGACCCTTCATAAAGCTCTGAGGGGTGGGGGCAGAAAAGGTATTTGTTGCCCATGGACAAAGTTTTTTGTTTTTGCTTTGTTGTGTTTACTTGGTTATGAGTGATAACAGAACAAAATGTCTTCATCTAGTTTAGCACTTTTTTTTTCCAATAGTCCCTAAGAACACAGAGACTGAAATAACATCTGAGAGTCCCCAAAGTACTTTGAGCTGAGAGCACAACAAAAGCTCTGCTATGTGACATAAAATTGAGCCGAGATTCACAGATAATAACAATAATGCATTTCTGCCTCATGCTTTTCATCTTGATATGTCTGAATTACACACTCTACTTTGGAACCACTTCCCTGTAGCTCCCTTCCCCCAACTCAAGAGCCACCATCTCTCAGATCAGAAGATTGTGATGTCTCATGGCTGTCTAAAACAAGAAGAAATAAACATAGCTTATTATAAAACATAATTCTCATACTTAGGCCTGTATCAAACTTCCTCTTTATTCATTATTTGCAGAGAAATCTTGCACTAAATTTAATATTACTCAAGCTGGGAAATCAGGGTCCAGTTAATGAATGCACTGTCACATATCTTAGATTTACTGCCCATCATTGACAATTCAAATCATGCAATCTTTAACTAAAATTCCTTCAACCCCATCTTATTTTTGTAACAAATTACAGAAATATACCAAAAGGTCTCCATTTCTAAATGGCCTTCTCACTCCCCTAAGGATTCCATATTTCACTTGGAGTTACTGTTAATGTATTTTATCATAAGAGTCAACAAAAGGAAAGCAGATACCTTCAAGGAAAGGAGTCGCTTGTCTAAGGCTCGAGCAAGTTCCAGCATCATTGCACACGGCACAGCTGAATCAGTGGCTCCCACAAACACTCTGTGGTCCCAACGAGGAAAATACTTGGAGTCGTAGTGGCAGGCAAGGACCAAATGTCGTTTAGCAGCAGGGTTGAGGGTACTGATGATATTTGAGAAAGACCGGTACCCATGGGGTGTCTTACTCAAGAAGGTGTCTACTTCCAAGACCCAATCAGCCTGAAGTCTCTGAATTCGCTGCATAATGTGCTGATCAAAAGAAAAAGCAAAATCTCAGATCTGAACCATGTTTTCATATGTTAACTATATTTTTAAAATTTATGTGATATATTTCTTAAAATTTCAGTGTATGCTCATTAGGCTTATTAATAATAATTGCATTGCTATTAATTGCTTTTGTAAGTGATAACAGTGACCCTATTTAAAGAAAAAAACTCATCCTTTCTCCTTCCCCTAACCTTCCTCCTACCAATCATTCCCTGCCAATTGTTAATATTAGCCAATAATAAGCTGATGTGGTTCTTTTAACATAGCTTCTCCTTGCTTATATAAGTCTATATTAGCATAGCATCATATATATTTGGCAGAGTGTTTGTCTTATGGGAAAAGGATCCTACTTTACATGTTACTCAGCCCAATTGTTTTTTCTCATTTAACAATACATCATAAACATATCTGCAAGTTAGGGGAGAGAGAGAGAGAGATCTGGTTTAGAAGTAGTAAAGTCAACTTTCAATATTTCTAAGAGGCTTAGAAAGAATGTTTGAGAAATCAGATATAGCAGGGTCCTACAGGTCTCTAAGCTCTTTGAAGCTAGGAACTGCAAACAGTAGCTCTTTTTGCTCTTTTTGTCTCAAATGCATTGGGTTTGCCTCAACTTTAGCAAATGCCTCATATGTAACAGAACAGGAACAGAAGATACTGACACCAACCTGCCAAAGATAAAGGAAAAAGAACCCATAACAAGAGGATGGCTGGGGATATTGGAGGCCCTTGCCCACTGTAAGAATCAACAAGTAACTCTGATCCATATTACATATCAAGAAGCTTTCTCTCTGCATCCAAGACAGATCCAGACTCACTGCTAATGCTGGGGAAAATAGAAAAGAATCTCCTTCTGCTCTCTGTTGGCTACCTTGGGCCTTATGAGCAGTGTGGTGACTAATGGGGGGCAGCATCAAGTGGAGAAAGGACCCACCTCCCTGACTGGAAGTGTCTTCCTTAAGGACAGACTAACACTAACGTGTGGTGTGAGAAGTAATGGGTGAGCTCATTGCTCTTTCATCTGCCCTTTCCTGTCCTTGTTTTCCCTTGGCCTCATTTTTCTCATTATACTCTTTTTTTTTATTTTTTCCAAATATATATATATTTTTTTAAATTATTTTTAAAAAAACAAAACTCAAAAATGCCAAACTAACCATCAAAGAAACAATTTGTCCCATAGTTAACATCTAGTAAGGATGGCCCTTAAGAGGATGAACAAATAACTTAAAATAATTGAAAACAAATGGGAAGCTTTTTTGGCCCCCAAGGAAACATAGGATTTTCTATGCTAGCCAAGTCTTGTGTGGCCTGTTTCTTGCTAATGTGACATGACACGTAAGCAAGGACCTTGGAAAAACTATCGCAGGAAGCTTCCAGCGAAAGCGGGAAGATCCTGATTCTACAGTTAGTCCTGAAAAAAGCCAAATAAACATGATTCTCAGCTATTCACTCCTCGCTTTGTGTGGTAGGTGGACTGTGGCCTAAAGAACATTGTCAGCGTCATAACTTACCTTTTCCAGTACAAGTTCACATGATGCCTTTTCACATTGTCAAAAGAAATGCTCACAACCTTTTTGAAATCAGCATTCATACCTCACTTTCTTTTTTATTCTCCACAACTCTTAGTACTGTGCTTTTGCTTACAGAAGGCTATTGGTAAATACGGGTTGATTGAAACAATAAATTGGGGTTGATGCAGTAAAATTACATAATACAGAATACTAACTGTTTGAATTGAATAGAGAGGAATGACAATGCATCTAAGATAAGTTTTTTCAAAGAACATGAAAGTGAGTTATTCCTACACTGTAAAAAAAAAATCCATAAAAGGGATCATCTTTAAAAAAAAAGAAAAAAGGGTACGCTCCAGAACATCTGGTATCCAGATGATGAACTGCTCCATTAAATGACTTCTTCAACACCAGTAGTAGCCTGCAGAATGAACTGGGATTTTAAAAGGTTTATCTGTTGGCATTGCTCAGAAGCCTCAACCACAAACGCATTTCTCAACTACTAACCAGGTGTTGCCCATAATTTCTGATGTCTACACGGATACTAAAATTCACACATACAAAAAAAAATCAGCAAATGTCTTCAAAGGAACTTTTTAGTATACAATATGAATGTTTTTACTTATCTTAGCAACTGAAATAAATAATCTTTATAAACAATCAAACTGGCTGCAAAATCTGAAGTGGTTGTACTTCTGGCTTTCAGACTCGGTCTGCATGTTCTCACTGCAAGTCTAGAGGAGGCTCCCCAAACACGGAGCAAAGTACTAGAATACCTGAGTCTAAAGCAGCCGCACTGCCCTGAGTCCAAGGGATGAAAGGCTGGCCCCTCCAGGCCTGATAAGGAGTAGGTGGGGAGACTATTAGAAGACATTCTATTCTACTTCTTGATGGAGCAATGGGGAGTTATTCTAGGTTAACATTAGTGAATGATCCTGGGGTCTAATTTAATTAAACTTAAATTCTAATTTCCAGATTTTGAGAAACAATGATATCAGTAGGCCATGGTTATAAGGAGGAAGCAGATTCTCTAGTATTTGTACTTAGATTACAAACACTGTTGTCAGTTTGCTGCACCCCACCTCTGCAGGGACTTTAGGTACATTGGTACAACTTCTTTTTTTTTTTTTTTTTTTTTTTTTTTTAGAGAGAGGGACGGTGAGAAAGAAAGAATCAATTTTATTTAGTTTTGCATGTGGCTTTCGTTGCTGCGACACTTTGTTGTGTATGTGGTGCTGGGGTTTGAACTGACCTCCGTGCACATGTGAGGCAAGCGCCAAAACCGCTGAGCCACCGCTCCGGCCCCCATAGCTACATCTTCTTGGATGCATCACATAAAAGTCTCCTGTGTTACAAGCTGATGAGGGCACTCCACACAGGGCCTGAGGGTGTACACTGAAATATCTACACCTTTCACTGAATAAATTCAGTTTGGCTTCTCAGATACACTGTGCACCTGTGGGGGATTTTAGACACTGATTCTGTTTGTTTATTTGTTGTTTTTGACATTTTTTTTAAAAAGTCATTTTATTAACATCACAGGTTCTGTGGGCAGGAATTCAGACAGAGTGCATCTCAATGTCCTCTCTCAATCACAATGTCTGGGGTCTCCACTGAAGAGATTCAAATTCCTAGGAGCTGGAACAGCTGAACTGAGGAAATCACCTACAGATGTTTCTTTATGTTTGTGGCAGCTGCTTGGGCTAGAATGACCAGAAACTGGATAAGATGGACCGTTGACTACAGTACGTCACAGATGACTTCTCCATATGGCTAGGCCATTCACAGCACGATGACTGGGTCCTGACTTTTCTGTTTGCATCTTTAGGACAAAGGATATTTCTTGCCTTTTCATTAGACTTTACCATCCTGATTTTTAAATTATTTCTTATTTCTACCTTAGATAAAAATGATTGACTACTTCAAAATTTAATGCCTTCACATTATTCTACAAATGAGTTATTTCTTCAAATAAAATTATTCTAACAATCCAATAGGCAGTTTTAAGTTTGCTGACCAAAGACCATAAAAATGCATATTGTAAGAAATGATTCCCCAAAGCATTCTCTTGTCCTGAAAAAGAATGCATAGCAAAGCATATCTTTATTGGTAACTGCAAAAGTTAATTCATTAACCAATTTTATATCAAGTCTATGGATTTTCAGATTTGAGGATCTTCTCTAGTTATAACTCAGTAGCTTTATGAATTATGAAACATCTGATCTAGTTTTCAAAAAGGCCTCGGGGGAAAAATGGTTAACATTCTTGCTTAAATTCAGTTCTGAGTGAAAGGCTCTAATCCTAATCAAATGAAGGCTATTAGTGTAGTTCTGTCATGATTACTCTATCATCTACCTCATTTTCCAAAGGGGAAGCCCTTTGTCTTTCACAGCTTAGGGGACAGGTCTCTAAAACTTAATGGTGATTTTTCTTCTTAAAAAATTATAAAACTGATTCTCTTCTGTGAAATTGCTAACACAACCATCCTGTTGTGATTTATTGCTACATCTGGGAGACCATGCGCAGGCCACCCAGCCTGGTTCCCAATACATTCTAAAACAATGTCAATAAATTTGTCCTTTGCCTCCACCCCTAAGAGCAGTGGAAAATGTTACTATGGATTTAACAATTTTTAAATCAATGTGTATCTTTTTTAATTCACTGTGTCTGTGGGCTTCTACAGAATTCAGGCCTAAAGTATGTAAACAGCCTTCTGAGCAAATGGTGTGGGAAAATGAAAAAAAGTTGAATCAAGTGAGCACCATAGACCTACATTTTTTTCTAATGAGGAACTGAGGATTCTGGAAGACAACAGTGAGCCCCTTTTAGGAAAATGCTTGGGAGATGCGGCCCAGAGAAAACTGTTGAAATGAACAGTAAGTACCTCTCACTCCAACTTGGTAGTGAGGAGACACAGAGCTGGAACTGTTCAAGTGCACCCAATAGAGAGCTGGTTCCTCCCAGCTCTCCCTTGATAGGATGAAATTGAGCATATTTGGGTCCAAATTCTGACCTCATCACTAGTACATGAATAACCTCAAGCAAATTAATTCGAATACCTAAACCTCTGTTTTTTGTTGTGTTTTGTTTTGTTTTCTCCAATCCATAACTTTGGGATACTAATAACACCCACACGGAAGCATTGTTTTGAAGACTGAATGAAATATAAAAGCACTCAGTGGATGTCAGTCACTGTCACAATTAAAGGATAAAAAGCACTAAGATACTCGTAGGGTCTCCACCATCTAACTCCTTAAGAGAAGCAAGAGCTAATTGAATGAAGACATGAGGCTGGTGGAGCAACAGACACATGGCTGTCTGGTGAAACTCAGGAGACAGAAGCCATCAAGTGGGTAGGAAAGGAAAAGCCCAAGAGCCAGGAAGTGGACCTAACAGGTCTCTCTGGGCAGTGGGTGTCAAGGTCTTTTGCCTGAGGAGTGGAGGGCAGATGGGGTAGTTTCAGAGGAGGATTTGAGGGCCAAATCCCACTCCTTATCAATATGTCCCTTTAGATGGAGCTAGTTTGAAAAAGCAGATTCTCATAGATGGGATTTCGGATTGCTTAGAAAGACTTGCACTAAGTAGGCAAAGAGAAATTCAAGGTATAGCCCAGCTAATGCCTCATTCTATCCTCCACAGCACAGTCTACATACTAGCAGTGGCAAAATCAGTGGGTCTTAACAGCAGTTTAGTGGGTCATGACCAGCATTTTTTAAAACTAGCAAAATAGAATTAATATCCCAGTATATTACAGGTAATGAGGATGACTATTTCTTATGAAACATTGGTTTCAGGTAAACATATCTTTATATTTGTGTGTCTAAAATGTAAAAATACTTTCACTGGGTTAGAGCCAGAAGTTTAAAAAGCCCTACATCACTAACCTCAAGGGAGAAAGCAATTTCCCTAAGGGAAAAGAAAACCCATGTTACAGTGACTCACTCTTTACCCAGAGCTGTCGGGAAAGGACTGTCAAAAGCTGTTTATGCTGGGTTTAAGCGTTAGGAGCCTGGGGCATGTTACTGAAATGGTCAAGGGTTGGGGATGATTACCTGTCCAGTATTTGAGCTTCAGACAGAAATCTCACATATAAACCTAATTAGATGAACATGTATGGCTTAATTCAAAAGACATTTACTCAAAGTTGTTTGAGTGCTTTGGTTGCATACGACAATGAAGAATAAGATGGCAAATCTCAATATCAGATGCCTCAGAACTTCAGCCATGACATTATCCCCCAACCATCTTCTCACCTGACGAGCAGCATAGCTTCCTGGGGATCCTGGATATCGCTCTATCAGCAATGGTCGTAGGTCATTTTGCCACATTTCAGAAATACTGGTGCCTTCTGCAACTTGTCGAAGAGATGATGAATTCAAAATGGCTGGTTGGTGGTAATTCTGAGGATCAAATAAAACTGCCTTACTTGGCTATCACTTTATATTTAAGACAGCCTAACACACTTGCAAATCATTGCTTTAACTCTCAAAATAAATGGGAATTTTTATGCCATATGAGGTAAGTTAAACTACTCAACTGTGAGATTGGTCCCTTATATCTAGAAAGTTAAAAAAAAAAAAGGCTTGGCAACTTATTTCAAAAACAAAATTAACGGAATGACCATTTTACACTTATTACCTATGTAAATTTTAACGATTTTCTGAGCAATTGCTTTGTAAAATTAGGTTTAAAAATATCAACTATGGGGTCTGGAGCAGTGGCTCAGCGGTTACAGCGCTTGCCTGGCATGTGCGAGTATGCAAGTTCAAACCCCAGCACCACATACACAACGAAGTCTCGGAGCAATGAAAGCCACATGAAAAACTAAATAAAATTGTTAAATATATATATCAATTATGGGTCTCTTAAGAAAACCCAATATTCTTAAAACAACAACCAACAAAACAGTATGTTTTGTTAGCATATTTACTGTATAAAAGTTAGTGTTGTTACAGAGTAAGTATTGGCACAAATTAGAAAGGCTGTATTCAAAAGCTTCCTGCTGCCATTTGTAGGTTGCATGATCTCGAGTAGGTCTTCTAACTTCTCCTTCCCTGAGAAAAACCAAAAAAAGAATTTTATCTAGGGGCTGGAGTGGTGGCTCAGCAATACAGCACTTGCCTGGCATGTGCGAGGATGCAGGTTTGTGTACCATGTACACAACGAAGTGTTGGAGCAACAAAAGCCACATGAAAAACTAGATGCAACTGATTCTCTCTTTCTCTCTCTGTCACTGTCCCTCTCTCTCTCTTAAAAAAAAAAGAAAAGAAAAAAAGGAATTTTATCTAGATTCACACTAGGTAATATGGTAGCCACTAACCACATGTGACTATCAAGGACTTGAAATGTAGCTAATCAAATTGAGATGTACTCTAAGTATAATATAAACTCTGGATTTTGAAGATTTGATATGGAAAAAAATGAGTTCTCTCATGCATAATTTTATAGTGATTAAATGTTGAAATGATTATTTTCAATACATTGGGTTAAATAAAATGTTATTAAAATTAATTTCATTTGTTTTTTATTTTAATAACATAACTACCAGAAAATTTAAAATTACATGCGTATATATCATTATCCATTTCTATTGGACAGCACTAACTCAGATATTGTTACCATTCCTTTCAATCCAAGCTTAATGATACTACAACCTGCAAAATATAGACTTTAAAAACACTTCAGTTAAAATTATTTAATATTCTATTAATAGTCATACTCTTAGGTACACTTGTATATTAAAATGAAACTTAAAAGGCTAAATAACATTCCAATTTGCATCTTGGACATGACTTCACTCACGCCATATTTTCTTATGATATTAGAAATGATGAATCATTCATTCATTACATGCTTATTACTCAATGAAGGAATATGTTATTCCTCTTCAAAGGGAAGTGGGTGGTTGATCAGATGACTTCTTCCCTAAGGGGAATCATGAGAGTGACATGAAGATACTGAATTCTTTGGAATGCAAAAGAGAAATTGAGGGAGCCTTATCTATCTTAGTTCCTTCCAGAGCCAGTGTCACTTGGATATGTTTAAATAATCATGCAAGTAGTTTCATTTCATTAGAGCCACTCCCTGTGACTGGTGAGAGACTATGGAACTACAAAACATATATTGTCTAATTACTTAGATTGCTCTACACTTTGAGATGGACCGGTTTCCAGTATGTAGCATGCAAAAGAGCACAGCTGTTGGATCAGACACATCCTCTCAACTCAGCTTTCAACTCAACACCCTCCATTCAACAACTATAGCTCTGGCCAAGTTACTTAACCTCATTAAGGCTCCATTTCCTCATGTATACAACGGAGGTGAGAACACCTACATCCTAGCCTAATTAGAATTAAGTTAGCTAACATATGGAAACTGTAGTTGTAACTACTTTCTTCTATCAAACCCTAAAGAGGTATAGAATGTTAGAGCTGGAAAAACCACTTAGAGATGATTTAGCCCGATCTCCTTGGTTTATATCAGACGAAACTGAAGTTCATATAGAAACCAGCTTGTTATTCAAAGCTGTAGGAGTCACAGGCAAGCCCGTGAAAAGATTCTGGTCTGCGGGCTCCCAATCTTTTGCTAGTTCTACTCTGCCTCCTCTATGCATTTCCAGTTTACCTCTGCATACTATTTCTGTGCCCGAACATTTTAAGGTTTCTGTTTGTTTATTACTAATACATTCTTAAGTATGTTTCTTTAATAGATCTGTCACTGCCATCTTAAATTCCTTGGTAACTCCGGAGTCTAAATCCTCATGTTAGACCTCAAAATAGCACTAAAAGAAGAAAACTCAAGCTGAAAGACAAAACAATGGGAATGGGAAAAGAAGAGAACAGAGGTAAGATGTGGGTGGACTTCCATGGTTATTCACTACTTAACCTCCCAACAGGGGCCTGTCTGTCTTTCCTGTTGCCTCACAAGCCCCAGGCAGTGCCACTGGGCCCAGTTCACCAGCTTTGAGCACCTGGCATCTATCCAGGCCCCAAAGCACCCTGAGGCTCTGCCCCTTGGGGCTGAGGATCAGCAGCGCCCGTCTGCCTTACAGGCTGTCTCCCTTCCTCTTCACTGGCTTACTCCTACCCGCTTTGGAGCTACAGGCCTCTTCCTGTGGGTTACTTGTTTAATATCTTTATACACACTGTTAGCTGCCTGAGGCTGAACTGTCTCTTGTTTACCTCTCTCTCTCTCCAGAGCCATTCAGAGGGCTGGTTCATATTGAGCATTCAATAAATGTTGGGCAAATTCATCAAATAAGGAATCAATAGGTAAAACTATCTTTCTGAAGCTATCTTAAGTTTGTGTTTACATGTTAATAAAGTAAAATTTGCACTTTTGCCATCACAGATATAACCTCAGTTGAATACAGGAGCAAGTGTAAGGACAGAAGAGGTAAGAGGCTACATGCCAGGCAAGCACTGTAACTGCTGAGCCACTCCATCCTGAAAAAAAATTAATACTGTGGGCATGAGTCATTCCTCAGCAGCTGCCTGGCATGTGTGAGGACGAAGGTTCAAATCCCAGCACCACATACACTTCTGGGCAATGAAAGCCACACAAAAAACTAAATAGAATTGATCCTCTCTATATAAAAAAATAAGAATAAATTTAAAAAGACTACACACTAAGGAGCCAGGAGATGCCACGGTTCAACCTCAGTGGGTTTTGTTCTTTTTTTAATTTCTGTTAGTAGATGCTTCTGCAGATTTTGACCTAAGTTGGCCCAGTACAGTCAAAGCGACAATCAAAAACTGTTACGTCACAGGTTGTTCAACAGTGAGTGGCTCATTTTCTATTTACTATCCATTATTATATTGCAGTACCTACCTGGTCACTGTGCGCAGGGTCCTTTACTCCTTCACTTGATGTTCACAGTGAAAGAAAATCATGTTCATGTTTAAATAAGTGATTTATAGAGGCACGAAAAAGTTCTTACAAGATTTAAGGAAAAGACAGGAGCAAAATATTCCTCCAACATCTCTAATCGTAAAGCACATTGTAGATGAAACCTGGTTGACAAATAGCACCAAAAAATATGTATACACACACACACACTCAATGAATGATATAAGCTCGGCAGACAGGCCCATAGATGCTCATAAATCCAGAGGCTAACATGCGTCTTAACCTCCAGGGATCAACCACTTCATTAATGTACTTCAGTAAAGAGCCCTCTTCCTCCCTGCCTCTATGGGAGCGAAGATGACCCTCAGACTCACAGACATACAAGCTCTCCAGTCAGTGAAAGATAAAGAAGGTAAAACAGCTAAACTGAGTTTATTATTTAGACCATTCTACTCATTACAATCCTGCATGGAAAAGCATCTGACCTTCCCAACCAACATAGCATGCATTTAATTATTAAGGAGTCTTACTCCCAGAATTCAATAAATATGAAAACCTATGTGGATATGAGAGTTCTGACTGGGAGAAACCTGAGAAGACAGCGGGGGCTCAGTGGGAGGACAATAACAGAGGCAAAACCAGAATTGAGGCCAGTAGTAAGTGCAAGCCCCCAGTCAGTCTAGGTTTATTTCAGTTTAAAGGCACTTATACAATTTCCGTTGGTGCAGGCATTCTCAGAGGAACAAGGCTCTGTTACAGTCCTGGCCTTGTCTTTTCATCCAGGCAGAAAGGACAATAAGTCTTCTCTGGGTGACAAGAATCTTGTAGCTAAAAAAAAAAAAAAGTGTGAACCTGCTATCCTGAAACATCTCCTCTCTGCCAATCACATGGTGCCAGGCCTTAAGAGTTTAGTTACATAATTTGGAGAGAGTTGGCCCAGCTTGCAGAGGGATTTGAGGTTCCAAACCATTGAACGGAAGGGAGACCCTTGCAGAGTGCAGCCAAATCAAGGGAAGCTTCCATCCTATAGCAGCACTCCTTCGCTCCTTCGACAGCCTCCCTGCCTGCCAGCTCAACTCAGCTAGCATTTATTGAAATCCTCTGTGCGTCACATGCCACTGACATTACATTGCAGCTGGGAACAAGCTGGGAAGTAAATAAGATAACATCAGTTTTTTTAAAATGCAAGGGGCACTTCTTAAAATTACAGCAGAGCAGGCTTAAAAACAATTTAGAATTTAGGGTCAACTCCCAGCTCTCTCATTTACTTGCTGTGTCTAAGAAAAGTTTCCTGCAATCAATATTGCAGTGCTTACCCACAAGATAGGAGAAATTCCAAAATGATACGTTCTCCTTCTGTCAAAACCCAATCCCTCACTGACCTCCCTATCCCTCCCTTGGAATCTCCATGGCTGCTTCCAGAAAAATCATGCAGGTAGAAGAGTGAATGGCTAAGGACTTAGAATCATGAGGGAGGGAAACTCTAAAGACTTAAAATACAAGTAGTTCCAGCCAGGCATGGTAGCACATTCCTGTAATCCTAGCAACTCAAGAGGCCTAAGCATCTTGCCAAAGACCCTCAGTAACTTAGTGAGACCGAGTCTCAAAATAGAAAAGGGAGGTGCAGGGATGCAGCTCAGTGGTAAAGCACCCAAGTTCAATCCCTGGTACTGAAGAAATAAAAAATAAAATACATGTGGTTCCAGAAGCAGAAAAATACGAAAAGCTGGAGAAAGCAGTTAACTGTTTTCCAGATCCCACCCTAAAGAAGGACTCCTGAAGTCAACTCTCCTGTATATTGTTAGGGTTAGCTGGGCACAGTGACAGTGGCACTCATACATAATCCCAGCTACACAGGAAGCTGAGGTAGAAAGATTGGCAATTCTTGAGTTCAATCCCCAGTACTGAAAAAAAAAAAAAGAAAGAAAGAAAGAAAGAACAAATGAGTGAGTGAAAGAAACCTGGTCCTTCCATCCTCCAATGTGACTTGGATTTTTTTTTACTTCATTTTTGTTATAACGAAGGAAAATTCTACCAATGAAAATACATTAAACCAGGCACAGTGGCGCACTCGGGAGGCTGAATAGAAGGATTGCAAGTTTGAGGCCAGCCTCAGCAACTGAGCAAGATCTGTCTTAAAGTAAAAAATAGAAAAGGAAACTTAGAGACTCAAGGGCCAAATGTTTTCTTTCATATGTGGACGCTAGAATACAGCCAGAAACAGGCTGAAAGTTGACTAAGCTAA
>PVKS010022123.1:0-34197 GCA_004027875.1 Aplodontia rufa | reverse complement strand
CATTTATACCATGGAATATTACACAGCAATTAGAAACAATGATATTGCAGCCTTCGAGGGTAAATGGATGGTTATGGAAGACATCAGGATGAGTAAAATCAGCTTAACCCAGAGATCTAAGGGTCGATTGTCTCCACTCATCTGTGGAGGTGGGGTCTAGACCCTGGACAATGAGAAAGTTGGTCTAGTAGCATGAGTTAAATCCAGATAAGATGTAATGCTTTACAATCTAATACTTTTTTTAGAGTTATAGTGGGAAGAGGAAGGAAGGGATAAGGGAGGGTAATTGGGGGGGCAATCCTGGGGATAACTGCAATATCCAGAATATATACATATTTTATACACATTTTATATTATTTTGTTAAAATCTTGTAAGGTTGCTCAAAATAAAAAATTAAAAAAAAATATCCTTCAGAATCAAAGTAATGAAGACTTACCAAAGTAAATGCAACTAAAATAATTCATGACCACTAAGTCAACATTATAGAAGATACTCAAAAGAACATCATATTCACAAAAGTAACCAAGATATATACCAATACAAGAGCCCAGGAAAAATTAAATTTCACTAGAAGAGCATATAAGAAGGTTGATTTGCAAAAGATTCAAACATGATTGTTTCAGTAGACCATGAAACTTTCTATGAAGAATGGGAGAAAGTAAAAATTGTAGACTATTTAAAATAACCCAAAGGAAAAAAAATCATGACAGGAACTAGTATATTTCTTTCAATAATAAACCCAAATATAAACGTCTGAAGTCCCTATTAAATGACACAAACTAGCTGTTTGAAGTAAAAAAAAAAAAAAAAAAAAAAATAAGACCCAACTGTATGTTGTCTGCAAGAAACTCACCTAATGATCAAAGACATACACAAACTGAAAGCAAAAGGATGGAGAATGATATTCAATTCAAATGGAATTCATGAGTAAGCAGGAACAGACACTGTTACCTCCAACAGAATTGACTCCAAGGCATAATCAGTTACAGGAGACAAAAGTGATAACATATTGATAAAGAGTACAATCCATTAAGAAGTTATAATAACTATAAATATACATGCACTGAGCATCAGACAACCAATTAATGAGAAATGATATTAAGGGCAGTTTTACACAATAATGTGAATGAATTTTTTGTGTACTTATTGCCAACATGAAAGGGAAATATTGATTTAAGCAGCTAAATATATTATCATCAAGATGAAAATTTACTTGGTTCATACAGGAGACCTATAATAATGTGATACAGAATGTTTCAAAAAATCTATTTCTTGTCTTCTTACAGATTGTGCCCTGCCAACATCATTGGTAGAAGTAAAGAAAGTACCCACAACACTAGTTCTCATTAATGACAGAGTGGAGTCAAAACACTTAGCAGATTATGTCAACTGCATTGTATCAATAGCCTCTTGAGAAATCTTTACTGATTTTCAGTGGCAACTTATTGTGTAATAAATTTTACATTATATTACACAATTCATGCCTGTATACTCTGTGTGATAAGCTTCACGAGAGCAGGGACCACGTTTTGTTGCTCCCTACTGCAGCCCCACCACCACCACACGGACCCATATATGTTGCAGAGATTAGTAATGATAGTAGAGAAAGCCTGTAAGGTGAAGAATTCAAATTTCAGGCTTAAAAATTTTTTATAGATGTGAATGTGGATTGTAGCTCAGTAGCAGTGCACTTACTTGGCTAGCGTGTGTGAGGCCCAAAATTTGACTCTTAACACAACACAAATATAAATAAATAATATAAAGGTATAAAAAATGCTTAAAAATATTTTTCAGATGTTAACACTGGAAGTTTTTAAAAATCAAAACAAATTCTCATGTATATGTGGGTTTCATGAGAATCCTACTAATGCACTTAATGGCTTAGATCATTTAGTTCTCTAGCATAATTTTAAATAAATTTGAATTTTATAATTTTATCTTAAATCTTATTTCTTCTTCAGAAGTAATTTTGGAATGAAATATCTTTTTTATCAAACTCAGAACTTTCAATTAATTATTGGAAATTACTATCCAATTTTTCACCACCTAATCTTTTGAAGATGAATATATAACTTTTTTGGTGCATTCTCCCAATTACAAACTCTAACATATTTCTCCATAATCAATCCTGAAAAAAATTAATTTTGTTTAATTCAAAGAGGGTGGAAACAGAAACTTCTAATAGAAACTGGGAGGTGATTAACTATGGTGGTAACCACCTTGCTTGCCCTGGAATGCACCTATCCTCCTCTTCCTGTGGTTTTTCATTAATATTGTACTAGGTTCAGCAAGAATCAGACTTGCTGGTAACAGGTTAACAGTCTCCCACAGAGAAAAAACATCTATTCAGCTGTCAGGTCTGTAACAGCAGGTTCCAAGTTAAGTTATTGCGATCTTTCCTAACATTCTCTTTCTTCCCACCAAGCCACACTCAGGCAGCTGATGAAAATGAAAGAGAATATTTTCTTTATAGTGAAAACCTTCACCTGAGTTCTCTCAGGAAGTGTCCAATTACAACAGTGACATCGAAAATATCCTGCCCTGACAGTATCCAACACAAAAGACTCTGAACTCAGCTTCATGTGGCATTGCAAATATTCTAAGACATATAAAGGCACACATTTTAATGTGCTAAATTGCTATTATACTAGGAATTTCCTGCATGTGCAAATTGAAATATCTAATCATCATCTGAGGGTAGACAAGAGTGGGAGAACAAAAGTAAACACACTTATTTAGTAGAAGTTTCTTCAGACATCATTTGAGAGCTCCTCACTTAAAGCTTTTAAAAAGGCATAAGATATTTCACCTCTTACTTTATTTACATGAGAGCTATTTTATTATTGCTGTCCAAGTTTGAGAGCTGAGACCTCTGATTCTTACAAATGAAAAAAAAAACTCCCATTAGTTATATTATCTAATTGCTAATTACACCAAAGCTGTGAGCCAGATTCTGATTTTTTTATTTAAATCCAGAGCATATTTTTAAATATGACCTTGTCCCACTCTGTTCTGCAACCTCACTATATTTCTCCAACTGAAAGCATTGTGAATTTTGAGGTTTTCTTAAACTGATTCTATTTCTCATTTTTACCTCTGGGATGAAATACTTTGTATCAAAAAGCAGAAAATTATCAGAAAATTAGGCAGTGTGGCTAACCAAATTAAATTTTGGTTCCTGCATTATAGCTAGACTATTAGGATCTTTTCTGTGTTTTCTTTCCTGTTTTTAAAACCTATATCTGGGACTGTAGATCTTAACTATAAGTAAATTTTTTGTATCTGAAACAAGAAATATCTTTAGCAGTGTGCTGAGTAAACAATCTGTTTCATATACCATCATAAATATATTTAAATTAAATTACCAAAAGTGCTTTCAACTTTCCATTTTTAGTTCCCAGACTACCTTTGTGCAAAACACTTTGAGTGAAACACTGCTCATAGCTACCAATGTTAAGATCCTTACCCAGTAGTGAAAACTTACATTGCTTTTACTTGGTAAAATATAATAGCATAAATTTGAATATTTTATTTATGTAAGTATAAACTGTCTTTGTTAACACTGATTTCAATGACGAATTAATTATGACAAGTTTTAAAGGCTTTGGCAATCCCTTAAAATGTCTACAAAATTAATTATGCCATTAGTGGTGTGGCTAAAACTATTTGTTTCCTATTAAATGAACAACAAAATCACTTTTTTAAGGTACTGAAAATTGAACTCAGCAGTGCTCTATCACTGAGTTACATCCTCAGCCCTTTTTATTTTTATATTTATTTTGAGACAGCGTCTCATTAAATTGCCCAGGTGGGCCTCAAACTTGCTATTCTCATGCCTCAGCCTCCCTTACTCACTGGAATTATAGGTGGGTACCAGTGCTCCAACTAAATCTCATATTTAAAAAAAAAGAATTAAAATTGATTATTACAGTGACATCAGTGGTATTTTAACATACCCTCTTCTCATCCTCTTATACCCAAGGAAACATCCTTGTGATTAACATATGCATAAAAAACAGCAGCCCTGTAGCCACTGGAGGGGAGACACATATCGAGAGCTACCCAAAAGTCCAGTCTTCTGTGTGTTTCACATTATGAAATAGCATAAGCAGAGCTCAACTTACTTATTTGACCTAATTCAAAGTTCATTCACTGCAAATAGCTTTTTGCCTTGAGCATTTCCTGTTAGAGAAAGGTTTCAAAAAAAGAACTTAGAATAATGAACAGAAACCTTTGGGAAACCATCATATCCACAAATGTGCATATCAATGGGAGGAAAATTGACTATTTAAAGAACTTGTGCCTACAAATTCCATATTTGAAGAAAATCATTAATCTTCACATCCAAAACATTCAATTCAAAGCAGCTATCCTTAAATGCACACAGAAACACATACACATATTTGTTATTGTTTTCCTCTTATCTGATTTAACAGGTAGCTACAATAAAAACAATCATTATTCAATTATATTTGTAGGCTTATTTAACTATACTTTTAGAGTGTGTAAAGATGAAATTTTCACAAGAACATGAAGGAGAGGGTAAATGGAGGCATATCACAGTGCAAATCCATAGACAATTAAATTGGTCTTAATCTGAACTAGACCACTGTAAATTAAGACCATCATTGTAATACACAGGGCTACCACTAATATCTCAAAAATTTGATAAAAGAAATACTAAACTACACACTAGAAAATAATAAACACAAAAAAGACAATAATGGATAAGGAGAAACAGAGGAAAAATCATGAGATATAAAATATAAGTAACAAAATGGAAGTTATAAAATCTATCCTATCAATAATTATATTAAATATTAATAGAGCAAACACCTCACTCAGTAGGTAGAGATTTGCATAATATATTTTTAAATGATCAAACTACATGTTGTAGACATGATTTAGACTCAAAATGAGAATATTAAAATAAAAGAATAAATATATACTGTACAAACTAATATCAGACAAAATATACATTAAAACCAAAATTGTTAACAGAAGCAGAGAAAAATTCTTTATTTTGACAAAGAAGGAATGAAAGATCCAGTAATAATAATTGCAGACTTCAAATATTCCACTCTCAATAAAGCATAAAACAAGTGGACAGAAGACCAAAAAAATAGAAATCTTGAGCAAATGCCATAAATCAATTAGTTCTAACACAAGAAAAGATCATTCTTCGAACAACACTGGAATATACATTATTCTCAAGTGGACACAGGACTTGATAGACATATGATAAGTCATAAAATAGGGCTAAATAAATGTAAAAGACTGAAAGCATTCAGTATGTTCTCCATCAAATGTAATTAAATTGAAAGTTAATAATAGAAGGAGATTTGTAAATATAGGGAAATTAATACAATTCTACATAACTAATTGGGAAAGAAAGAACTGACAAGGGACATTATGAAATATATGTAAAGGGAAAATGAAAACATAATAAAACTTATGAGTTAAAGCTACAGCAATTTATAGCTGTGAAAGTTCAACTTACAGAAGAAAAAAATTGCAAATCACAGAAGACTAATTTTCTACCACAGATATAGAAAATAAAAGCAAACTAATAAAGCAAGGAGAAAGAGGAAAATAATAAATTTAGAGTGTGAAGAAATGAAATAAAAATAGAAAAACAACAGAGTACCAAGCAAACCAAAAGTTGGTTCTACAAAGGGATCAATAAAATAGAAAAATCTCCAGCTAGAATGAGCAAGGAGGAGAAAAAAGAAAGGTGACTGAAATTTCTAAATTCAAGAATCAAAGTGAGAAAAAAGGATTAACAGAAATATGCAATGAACAAATGTGTACCCAAATATTAGATTACCTAACTAACTGGACAAATGTCTGGGGAGATGAAAACTACTGGAACTGACTCAAATAAAATAATAAATCTGCACAGACATATAATCATAAAAATTATTGACCTACTAATCAAGTAACTTCCAAGGATGATGTAGGCTTCGATAGCTAGATTGTTGAAGTTTAGGAAAAAAATTAAAAATAATTAATACCAATCCTTCACAAAGTATTCCAAAATTAGAATAGAAAAAATATTCCTGTCTCATTTTAAAATATCTGTATCAGGGGCTGGAGCAGTGGCTCAGTGGTTACAGCACTTGCCCGGCATTCGCAAGTACAGGTTCAAGTCTAGGCATCCACGTGCACAGCTAAGTGTCAGAGCAAGGAAGGCTATGTGAAAAACTAAATAAAGATTGATTCTCTCTCTCTCTCTCTCTCTCTCTCTCATTGTCCTTCTCTCTTTTTAAAAAAATAAAATATCTGTAACATCATTGTACCAAAAACAATCAGACATTTGATTTGAAAGGATAAATAATGACATATCTATATCCTTTATGAATATATACTCAAATCCTTCTACAAAATGCTATTAAACCCATTAACATCTTAAAGGATTTTCCAGTGAACAGCTGAGATTTATCCCATCATTGCAAAGTTCATTCAGGATATGGCAATCAATTAATATATAAAAAGAAATAAAGATAAAACCTCATGATCATGTCAATAGATATAGAAAAAAATTGTTAAAACCCAATACTCTTTCATGACAAGAACTTTCATGGCTGTTCTTTTGTTTTTGTTTTTTTGTTTTTTTTGTTTTTGTACCAGAAATGGAACCCATGGGTCTTAACCATTGTGCCACATTTCCAGCCCTTTTTACTTTTTATTTTGAGACAAGGTCTCTCTAAATTGCTTAGTTCCTCACTAAATTCTCACTAAATTGTTAAGACTGACATTGAACTTGAGATACTTGCCTCAACCTCCAGAGCTGCTGGGATTACAGGCATGGCCACCATACCCCCAGAACAGAAATGAAGCTCTTCAACCTAATATAGGCATCTAATTTAGAAAAACTAAAATCAAAACTATAGTTGACATCACGAAAATGTAAATAAAAGTAAAATATTGGAAGCTTTTCCCTTAAGACCACAATAAAAGGTGGAGATATCCATCCTTTGCACTTCTGTTCTGCATCCTACTGGAGGTTCTAATCAGAGCAATTATCACAAAAGAAAGAAAAATCCATAGAAAATAAAAACTTAAATCCATCTTCTTTAACAGATGACACAGTATTCTAAAACTAAAGAATTTATCCAGACTGAGAGAAAAACTAGAATATTTGAGCTTATGCTGCAATATAAGATCAATAAGCAAAAATTCTATTTCTATTTACTAGAAATGGGCTATCAAAAATTGCAGGTGATAGAATAAATTAATAGTATCAAACAAAATAAAAAATTGAGGTTAACAGTATTCCTCACAGCCAAGTTATCTAGAACAGCTAATCTGTCCTGGTCTCCAACTGTGTTGGCTCTTTATATAACAACAGTGAGAGTACAATCACCAATATTTATAATCAAAAGAAGTGCAAGTCTTCAACTACAACTATAAAACATTTTGGAAGAAATTTAATATATCATAAATAAATGGAAAACTATTCCATGTTAATGGACTACAAGGCTTAATACTGTAAGAGTGGCAATATACTCCAAATCAAGCTAGAGATCTAATGTAATACAAAACAAAATTTCAGCAGGCTTTTTATTTTTTTTCCTGAAGAAATCAACAAGTAGATCCTAAAATTTATATGGGAATGAGTAGATTCACAAAATCCACAAACTGAAACAACAAACTGGGAGGATTCACACTTCTCAAGTCAAAACCTGCTACACAGCTGGAATAAACAATGGCAGTGTGGTACTGTCAGAGGACTGAAAAATATATTAACAGAATTGAATCAGTATTTAAATCCTTACATTACGCTGAATTGAATTTTGACAATAGTTCAAGTCTTTCTAACATTAGACAACTGTACATGTACATAGAAGAGAAGGAAACCTGGATCCTCACTTCTTTCCTCTTATAAAACCAACTCAGAATGGAACAAAGACCTAAATGTAATAACACAAACTCTTTGAAAATATGGACATGAGTCCCTGATCTTCAATTAGGCAGTGGTTTGTTAAGATATGATAACAAAACTACAAAAGAAAAAGAAGGAAAAAAAAGAAACTGGATTTCTATCAAAATTTAAAACATTTGTGCTTCAAAGAGCCTCATCAAAAAAAAAACACAAAGTGAAATAACAATCTATAGAAGAGAATCCCAATTAAAAATAACTCAAATGGAAAAATGGAAATTAAAAGAACCCAATTAAAATGGACAAAAATTAAATAGAACTCTCTTCAAAGGAGATATTCAAATGGACAATAAGCAATGAAAATGTTCTCATCATCATTAGTAATTGGAGCAATTGAAATAAAAAATGTAATGAGACGATTACAATAATCAAAAAGAGGCATAATAACAAGTTTTAGTGAGGATATGGAGAAATTAGAACCCTCATTCAATACCAGTGGGAATGTAATATGAAAAATAATTTGATGACTCCTCAAAAAATTAAACACAGTTACCACAACAAAAATTTCATTTGTAGGTATTGAAAGGCTTGAGAATATGGTAACACAAAAACTCATACACAATTATTCAAAGCAATACTATGCATGGAAAATGTTTTAAACACAAAATTTTTTATCATTTGATGAATGAAAAACCAAATAGGGTAACAACTGTGTACACACACACACACACACATACACAGGGATAGCATCCATCCATAAAAATTAATGAAGAACTGATATATAATATAATGTAGATGAGCCTTTTAAAACTTAAAGACATTATGTAAATTAAAAAAGTCAGATGCAGATGTCATACGTTATATGATTTTTGTTTAGAAGTTCCAAATAGGCAAATCCATACAGGCAGAAAGTGGATTAGTAATTTCCAGGAACTCAGAAGAATATGAGGTTACTTTTGGGTCTTATGAAAATATTTTTCAATTAGATAGTGGTAATGGTTGCTAAATTTTATAAATATATTAAACTTTCTGAATTATATACTTTAAGTGGGTGAATTTTATGCTATATGAATTATATATAAATAAAAACAGCTTTAGTGTGAAGTTTAACTTATCATCATCTTTTTGAAATGACTAATCTATAATTGAATACATAATAAGTCTCTATTAACCAAACATTTGTAAAGTGATAAGTGCTAATTTTACACATGGAGTAATCAATGCATATTAAAGTCTATTAAAACATATCACTACGAGACAGGGTTAACAATGTTCCTCACAGCCAAGTCATCTAGCACAGTTAATTTATTCTGGTCTCCAAATGTTTTGGCTATCTTCATATAACAATGGTGAGAGTACAATCTCCAATCTCACACTCATAGACAATACAGCTTGTCCTCCACCATACTGAATTTACATGATTTTCAAACTTGAAGTCAACACACAGTCTCGGTATCAAATCATGCCCTAGAATTAAGTCACCTGCTTTGTGCCCTAAATTCCAAAGACATACAAACTTGGAATTTAATATGTTATTTAGGACTACATCTTCTGGTGTCTTCTTAATTAGCGATATCAATGGTATACCAGTTACCTCACCTGCTTTCCTATTTGCTGACCTGGGATCTGTTTCTGCAGATACACGGTGTCTTGTCTTCTCTTGTACAATGACCTGTGTCTACCTGGTTTATATCTTTAATTAGAGCTCTCTGTTTATCTGATTATTGGTTTCTGTTTTCTCCATTGCTTCATTTAAGCATATCTATGACCAGGTGCAAAATTGAATTAATTTGATATTTCTCATTTTATTTATCAAATTGATCAGATTTGTTCTGACCTTTGTATAGCTAGTATAAAATATGTCTCAAATAATTATTCATTTTTTCTAGCTATAGCAGTTAAAATCTATATCTATGATATTAAAAGGAAAATATGTATGAGTTAGTGAATTCTAAACCTTTCTAAAAGTAACAATGTTTCTCCCTAATGTTTTACTCTTTGAGTACTCACTATTCAGGTAAAAAAAAATTGTGTTTTTATATTCTTCACAATTTAAAAAATAGCATTAATCTTGAATAAGTTCATCTGCCTTTAAAAAGAAAATGTGGTTTTACCTTTATACTTAAATTGGGCTTTCATTTTATTTTTTTTAATTGAGAAATTTATTTGTTGAACAATCATACAAGTTTTTAACAAAATAATATAAAATATATATAGATTCTGAAGATTAGATTTACCCCCAAGAGTGCCCCCACCAATTACCCACCCTTATCCCTCTCTTCCCCTTCCCACAATATCTCTAAAAATGTATTAGGTTGTGAAACATTACAACTTATCTGGATTTGAAACATGATAATAGACCACCTTTTTCAATGGCCAGGATCTAGGTTCCAGCCTCCACAGATGAGTGAAGACATTCGACCCTTGGTTCTCTGGGTTATGCTCATCTCACTCAGCATAATTTCTTCCATAGCCATCCATTTACCTTCAAAGGCTGCAATATCATTGTTTCTAATTGCTGTGTAAAATTCCATGGTATATATGTACCACAGCTTTTGGATCCATTCATCCAGTGAGGGACATCTGGGTTGTCATTTTAAAACACAAAAATGAATATGATGTACTGCATATTTTGGTATCACTGTAATCTGTTAAGATAAATATTTTTATATAAACTTTTGGGAAATATATTATACCATTAAACAAATTATCCAAAATATTAAGGAAATACTCTTAGAGTGTGATTTTTTCATCATGAAAATCAAGTTGAAAAAAATCCAATATTATTGGAAAATATTCATATTTTAAAGATTTTTAAGTGACTATTTTTTCTTTCAGTCTCAGAGTAGGGGAAAAGTTTCTATTAGCGTCATAAACACTCGTCTTGTTTATAAATATGTAGGTTCTTTGAACTTTTCATACTGAAGCTATGTTACATGGGACTTATACTTCAATATCTATCCTAGTCTTGTTGCAATTCTGCAATGCAGAACATTTTTCAGTGACTTCTGCCAAAATGTTGGAGGCATGAGCAGGAGACAGAAAAAAAAAATGAGCAAAAGCATACACTTTTAAATTCCTCTATCAAAAACAGAAGGCTAGAAAATGCTTGACTATTTTCTTCTTAAGCAGTTATTTCTAAAAACAGGTAACATGGATCTTTTATTTTTAATGGCTCTGTTATGGTTTATGCAAGTTAAAAATCCCTTATCTGATAAGTGAAAATCTGAAATGCTCAAAAATCTGAATTATTGAGTATCAATATATGACTACAAAGAGAATATTATAGAATATTTTAATCATATCTCATGTGATACATTGCGACAAAATATAGGCATACAAAAAATAGTATATAAAATTATCTTTGGCTAATGTATAAAGTATATATGAAACAGGAAAAAGAAAGCCTGTTTAGACTTGCGTCCCTTTCACAAAATCTCATTGTGAATATGCAACTAATTCCAAACACAGAATATCCCAAACCTAAAATATTTCTAATCCCAGGCATTTTGGATGGGATGTATCAACCTATATAATCAAACAAGCTGCTGTTCTTAAAAATATGAAACAAAATTAAATGGATCTTACTTCCTGTGATATTTATATATTAGTTTTACTTAAATAAATGTTACTAATACATTTTTAGAAATGTTTTGGGAAGGGGGAGGGATAAGGGTGGGTATTTGGGGGGTCTCTTGGGAGTAAATCTGATTTTCAGAATCTATATATATATTATATTATTTCGTTGGAAGCTTGTGTGATTGTTCAACAAATAAATTTCTGAATAAAGGATAAATAAATAAATATTACTGTCTTTCCAATAACCACAATTGAGTTCTGTCTAATAGTCACCTATTTTGTTTTTTTGATATGGATACATTGATTATTCTCATATGTAAAACAAGAATTAATGTTTAATAAATAAGGTCCAGTGCTGAAAACATATTTCTTAATTTGTTTATCAATTTATAATTTCTATTAATAAAGCAAAAAATAGGGACTGGAAAAATGGCTCAGTGGTAGAGTGCTTGCCTGGCATGCATGAGGTCCCAGGTTTAATCACCAGCATCACATAAAAACAATTTTAAAAAATCATATAAAAAATAAACTCTTTGAAAAAAAAATAAAATAAAACATAAGTAACAATAGGTACCAGAAGATACACTGAGAAAATTATATAGTCTTTTATAATGTTTAAAATTTGCCATATATCTTCCTTTAAATTAATTTTACACTTATAAAAGAATTTATATATACTTAATATCATTTCCATTGGTTGAATCATAAAATTAATGTAAAAATCCATTATTTATAACACTTACTACTTAAAACATCCTTTTTATTTCAAGAAATTGTACATTCTTATCTTTATTGCTAAATTCTACTTCTTATATTTTTACATTGACACCTTTTGTTACTTTAAAGTCAATCTGTCCAAAAAAGATTCATTATATTTTCCCAAAATCAATATTACCTCCAGACTATCCTTTTCTCTCTCCCTCTGAACTCTTTCCTCCCTCTCTTGCCAAACAAAAATCAATCCATGACAAAAGTCTATTTCTTTGTATAGAGAAGTCAAGTTGCCATGTGTTTCAAGAGATATTTTATTTGGTCCATGTAGTATTTTTAATTAGTCTATTTTCACTCATAATTTTCATGGGCTTATCATTAATCTTATTCCTAAATTGACTGTTTTCAAATTTTTAGAAAAATATATTGCTATGATACAGGTTCATAGCATCATTGCTATAGCTAGAGGACTTTTGCCCAAATCAGGAAAAGCTCTGCCAAGACTCATTTCTAGTAGGTCTTCTTTAGGAAAGAAAAAAAGAAAGAAAGAAATGTTATTGTTAATGGAGCTTTGGTTTGGATATTGGGTGTATCTCTTAAACTCCTATGATGATCCAAGAACGTTTAGAGGTGACATGATTGGATTGTGAGAGCTGTAAACTCATCAGTACACCCTAGTACGAATGGACTAATTGGATGGTAACTAGGGGAGGTGGGGCAGGGCTGGAAGATGTAGGTTATTAGGGGCATGTGATGGAAGGGTTCCTCTTCCCTGCAGCCTCTTCTCCTCTCTGTTTCTGCTTTTTGATAGTCATTAGGTGAGCAGCTTTTTCTGCCCCAGCCCCTTTGCCATGGTATTACCTGTCTCACCTTAGGCCCAGAGCAATGGAGTTAGTCGATCCTGAACTGAAACTAAAATCTTGAAACCATTAGCAAAAATAAACTTTTCCTCCTCTATGTTATTCTTGTTATTTTTGTCACAGTATGATAAGCTAACACAGAAATTGGTGTCACTCATATGTCTAACCTGACCAGAAGCTTCTGACCTGGTCAGAAGCACTTTGAGCTAGTGTTCAGGAGGAATTTGGAAAACTTTGGAGGTACAGATTGTAGGAAATTTTAAATGTTGTAATGTGAGTTTAATGGGCAATTCTGATGAGAGCTCAGAAGATCAGAATGCTCACTGCAAAAACTATGTCCCTGAGGTTTCAGAGGGGAAAGAGAATTCTATTGGAAAGTGGACTAAAGGATTTTGCTGGGAACTTTTAGCCAGGTTTACTGTGATAATCCAGAGCAGAAAGAGAGATGAATACTTCTACAAACTTCAGTATGTCCTGAAAATGTAAAGCTGGTGCCAAGGAAGGAGTGGTTATTGAAGAGATTATAGCCACCAAAGACATACTACGTAATTTGCCCAGAGATGTTAGGAAAGATACCTTGAGCTCATTTCAGGAATTTGCAAGAGCTCACCCATTCCTCAAGGCTAATGAAGGGAAAACTTTTTTGAGAAGAGACTATGGAGGCTTGTGCTGGAGCTGAGAAAGTGGTTTCATCATGTTCAACCACCCATACACTTAGAGATTTTTGCAAACATGGTCCAAGGGGACCTGGCAATTGCTCAAGCTGGCAGTAGACCTAGTTTTCTTCACTTGGTGCTGGTTCTACAGAAATTCAGGATGCTCAAGTTTTGGGTCATGGAGGCTTTCACTGAGATTTCTAAGGAAAACCTTGGAAGTGAGGCAAAGAGTAGCAGGCTTGGAGTCCCTTCAGGATTTCTCTGAGAGGAAAATGTATGAATCTGTGAACGTAAGCCAAATATGGAATGAAGATTGATGGAATTAAGAGACACTAATAGCATCAACTGTGTGCTGAGGAAATATGTTGTCTGCAGAAAGATAAAGTTTAAGAGAGAGGTCACACGGGTTACAATTCATGTGGGTCACAGGGCTGGGACAGCCCACGTCTTTAGAAATCACATCTTACCCACATGTGCGCTGAAGGTGAAATTATGCTTCTTCGTATGCTCCTGTTACTCCTTTTACAAATGGGAATACATACACTATTATTTTACATTGGAGATATACACACACACACACACACACACACACACACACACACAAACAAACTTGGGGTTCTTTTTAGAGGGGGTCATAGCCAAGAGTTTGCCTTGAGTATCAAATGAGACTTTGGACTTGAACCCTTGAAAAATATTGAAACTGTCAAGATTATGGGAACTCTTGGAAATGAACTAAACACATTTTGCATTGCAAGATGGACGTGAGCTTTTGAAGGCCAGAGGTGGAATGTAATGGTTTGGATGTGAGGTGTCCCCTGAAAAGCTCCTATGCTACGGCAGGAAGGCTCACAGGTGAAATGATTGCGTTGTAAGAACTATAACTTAGCCTGTCCTAGTTTGAATGTCCTAGCTTGAATGGATGATAAAGGTAGGTAGATGGGGCATGACTGGAGGAAGCAGATTATTGGGAATGTGCACCATAAGGGTTCCTCTTCAGTGTGGCCCCTTCTATGGTGTTCTGGCTCACTGTGGGCCCTAAGCAATGAACTCAGCAGATCTTGGACTGAAACTCTGAAATCATGAGCCAAAATAAACTTTTCATCTTTTATATTGTTCTTGTCAGATATGTTGGTCACAACAATAAGCTGACTAAACCCAAACTACTTTCCCATTTTCAAATGGCAGAATTTATTCATTATTTCCCTGTGGAACCATCCAACCCAGAACTGGTTCTTCATGTACAGGTGATGGTATTTCAACTCAGCTAATCTCATTCCTAATATTTTATCATTTTTTTGTTTGTTTTAGAGTGAGAGAGGGATAGAAGGAGAGAGAAGAGGGGGGAGAAAGAAAGAAAGAACAAACCTTAGTTTTACATCTGGGTCTTGTTTTTCTGACACTTAGTAGTGTATGTGGTCTGGGGTTTGAACCTGGGTCCTAGCACATGCCAGGCACACTTTGTAACTGCTGAGCCAGCCCTTTTATCATCTTTTAAATCTTAAATTTAGAAAGTTTCATTTTAAATTTCAATCACATTGTCATTTGTAAACCATCATGGTTTGAATTTAATAGTTATGTCCAGCCTTTTTGAAGTTAACTATTTTTAGTTACATTCTAAATTTTTTGGCAAAGGACCCACTTTAGAGCCATTTATCTCCAACAGGTCTATAACTCACATCTATTATTCCTCCTAACTTTTATACATATTCAAGGAAGACCCATTGTTAGCACCATAAACTTCCAAAATAACATAATCTAGCCACATGATTTCTGTAAGTTCCAATTCAAATAAAATATATGTATGAAGGCATGTGAAGGTATTATCTCTAGAATAAAAGCAAGGAAATAAATTTGATGAAAATAATGCTTTAAAAAAATCTATAGATTCTATATGAATCATATTAAAAGATTTGCAAAGATAATCTCTCCTACAGTCAGAACCTGTCTCTGAGCAGTTTGTGAGGAAGATGCCATTTTCCTCCATGTGCTGTCCTCCAGGCCCTCATCCAAGAAGCTTAGCTTCAAGTTTGCAATACTCTGATCCTCTCCTTGAGCATCAACATAGTCACCTTCTTCCAGTGACATAATGGAATATTAAAAATAACAGAATCCCCCATAAAAAGACAATCATAAATTATCTTATTAAAAAAAAACCTGTCAATTCCATAATTTTCTCAAAGAGTTGCAACTTAAAGCCTGCAGTTTCAAATGGCAAGAAACTTCTGGAACTCAGAAGTGGCTGTTGCCTTTAGGTAGAACTTGTGTTCTCTAGGTTCACTGCTTGTACCTCCCCTAAGCTAAGGTATTTTGAGATTGCTACTTTTACTTTCTCTGCAATTTTCTCTTGGTTTGGGGTCTATTTCTACAATATGTGTGACAATCATTTTTGAACTTATCCTGACCTTCAAGTCACAAACTTCACAGATTCTCTCTTATAAAACACAAGAGCAGGGGCTGGAGCGGTGGCTCAGTGGTTTAGGCGCTTGCTTGGCAAGCACGAGGACCTGGGTTCAAACCCCAGCACCACGTACACAACTAAGTGTTGGAGCAACTAAGGCCATGTGAAAAACTAAATAAAGTTGTTTCTCTCTTCCTCTGTCTCTCTCACTGTCCCTCTCCCTTAAAACACACACACACACACAAGAGCCGGGGATGGAGAGGTGGTGGCTCAGTTGTTTCGGAGCTTGCCTGGCATGCACAAGTGCGCAGGTTCAAGTCCTGGCATCATGTACATGAGGAAGTCTCTCGGAGCAACGAAAGTCACATGAAAAACTAAATAAAGTTGATTCTCTCTCTCTCTTTCACTATCCCGCCCACTTAAAAACAAAAGTACAAACAAAACAAAAACATAAGAGCAGAGGCTCAAGTAACATTGAAAGTGTAGAAGCAGCAATCTGCTCTCTAGAACAGGTGTGTGTCTTCTACTCCCACCAGCTGGTTGCATGATTCCCTAGACTGAGTTCTGCCTCCCCATCCAACATTGTTTATGATAGGCAACACTGGCTTTCAAATTATATGACTTACCATAATATTTAATTAATAAATGTATTCCCATGGAAACTACTTTGATGTTTTTTAAAAATCTATGCACATGTTAAGATCCTGGTAAATATTTTCTTTTTAATTTTGAAAACATAGAGAGGTTTATTCTTAACTATTATTGAGTTTTTACATCATGATAAAGGAATCTAAAAGGAACTGTGGATGAATTATGGTGCATGTGATGTGACTTAGTATAAGCCCCACTATATACAGCAGCAAGGTTCTTTGTGGTAATTAAAACAGTGCTTTAAAATAACAATACCAATGATTATACAAATCTACACATGTGATAAAATGTTACTATGCAGTAAGACAAAAAGTGGATAAACTGTTTAAACTCAAAATCAGTAAATGAGTTGACAGTATTATATCCATGTGAGGTTTTTGTTTTGCCTTGTTTGTTTTTGTACTGAGAGTTTAACCCAGTGGTGCTGCACCTCTGAGCAACATCCTCGGTCCTTTTTTATATTTTGAGAAAGGGTCTCACTAAGTTGCTTAGGGTCTTGATAAACTGCTGAGACTGTCCTCAAACTTCCCATACTCCTGCCTTGGCCTCCCAAGTCACTGAAATTACAAGCATGTGCCACTATGCCCACCTCAATGTGAGTTTTTGGGTTTTATCAATATTCAATGTTATGCAGTATATCATAGGATTAGTTTGAAACCCTTTGTGTGAATTTCCAAATTCTATAGTACATCATTAAAATAATTAGATTAAAAATACAAAAAAAATTTGAAGACATTATATTCAGCTTGCTTAATTAATAATTCTTACTTGAATTTTTGCTTTATTCCAAAGGTGCCAAAACTGAAAGTGTAGATATGCGTAAGATTTATAAAATAAAACTTAAGTGTCATTATACAGAGCAACCATAGTGAATAAAATGCTCTTAGGCCTTCATAAACAGTTTTTTAAAAGTTAAATATTAATTTATTTTGTATCGTATATCTTTAAGCTATACATTTCAATGTTTCATAGTGAAATGTCTATTACCGTGAAGCCAATGAATACTACCACCTAAGTTACCTATATTTATTGTAAGAACACCTAGAACTTCTTTGAAGATTCTATATATAGTAAAATATTATTACCTACTGTACTTAATACTATGAGGCCAGTCAATAATTGTAATTTAGATTGCTAGATTATCACACATAAATGAAATTTTGTATTTATTTTCTTCATCTCCACATGCTCACTTTATGAAAAGCAAAATGTTCAAGTATAAATCATGTCTTGAATTCTTTAATTTGAAGGATTCTACTTGATCAATTCAAAATAAGAAAATACTTGATTAATATTTTTAAATTTCTTAATTAATTGACTTTTGCTTTTGTAACTTTATATTGTACACAGCAATAAAAATGCATAAGTTGAAGCAGGTGCTTTATACAAAATACCAGAATGTTAGGATGAAAGCTTAAGAAATTATAAGGTAGCAAGCTATGATTTATTCCCATTCTGTATGTTCTTTCTTGAGACTCTTGACTGATTCCTTAACTGTGCAAAAGTTTTTAATTTCAATGGCATCCCATTCATTAATTCTTGGTTTTGATTATTGCACTCTGAAAGTCTTGTTAAGGGAAGAAGATGACTATACCAATAGGGTGGAGTGTTGATCCTATTTTTTATTCTAATAATTGCATGGGGCTAATATCCAGAATATACAAAGAACTCAAAAAAGCTTAACATCAAAAACACAAACACTCCAAGCAATAAAAGGGCTATGAAACTTAAAAGAAACTTATCAACAGAGGATGTTCAAAAAGCTACAAGGTACATGAGAAAGTGTTCTACCTCACTAGCAATCAGAGAAATGCAAACCAAAACTGCACTGAGATTCTACCTCACTCTAGTCAGAACGGCAAAAATGAAGAATATAAACAATAATAGATGCTGGAGTGGTTGTGGGGAGAAACAAACACTAATAAACTATCAGTGGGACTGGAAACTGATACAGCCCCTTCAGAAAGCAGTGGGAAGACTCCTCAAACAATTAGGGATGCAATTACCATACAATCAGCTATCCCACTCCTGGATATTTTCCCAGAAGAACTAGAATCTGCTTATTACAGATACAGCTACATCAATGTTTACAGCAGCTCAATTTACATTAGCTAAATTATGGAAGAAACCTAGATGTTCTTCACTGAATGAGTGGATCCATAACCATGGTCTATATATACACTATGGAGTTCCACTTAGCAATTACAAAGAATGATATCATGGTTTTTGTAAGTAAATGGATGGAAATGGGAAAAATGATGCTGAGTGATTATAAGCCAATCACAGAGACTTAAGGCTTGAATGTTTTCTTTCATATGTGGAAGCTAATATGTGGAAGTTAACGTAAATCCTATAGGATGAAAGTTAGTCAAGTTTAATTAACAGACTCAACAAATTGGAAATAATGCATATGCTGGGGAAATTATAACTATGAAGGGCTGGGGAGGAGATACGGAGGGGTGGGAAAAGGAAGGTTACCAAAACTATAGGGTACTCTTGACTTCCATGAGAGGCCCAGATGTACCCAGGCAAGCACATAAATCTAGTAATTTCAATGTTTAAAATACATGCATATAGCCATTTATGTCAGTACCTTGGGGGCATTACAGAGGAGACATGAGATCAGGGACTGGGGAAAGCAGGGAAGATCCTGGAAAAGGATCAGGTTTAAGCTACTCTGTCAATACGCAGGCACGTATGAATGTGAATAAAAAAATCCCTTCATTATGTAAGATAATGTTGAATAAAAAAAACAAATTAAAAGGAGAACACACCAAAAAATTTAATCTGTTGAGCACTACTGAAATTAACTATTTTTGCTAAAACAAATACTTAGATAAGGATATTGACCATATGACTACAAAGTACAGACAGCTCCCAATTTACAAGGGTTCTACTTAAGTCTTTTTGGCATTACAATAGTGTGAAAGCAATAGCCATTCAATAGAAAATTAAATTTAAATTCTGAATTTTTCTCTTTTCCCAGGCTAGTAACATTGTCTTACAATGCTAGACAGCAGCAGCAGAAAAGTGCAAGCTTTGAACAGTACGTTGATAGATGAATAGACAAACAAGATGTAGTATATCCTTACAATGAAATATCATTCAACCTTAAAGAGGAACAGGATTCCGACACATGCTACAGCAAGGATGAACCTTGAAGACACTATGCCAAATGAAATAAGGCAGTCACAAGAAGATATATACTATACAATTCCACTTCTATAAGGTTTCTTGAGTAGTCAAACTTAAGCAGTTAGGGACTAAATGTTAGGGCCCAGGGCCAAAGGAAGGAGAGAATGGAAAGCAATTGTTTAATTGGTACAGAGGTATATGTTAGGAAGATGAGAAAGCTGTAAAGGCTGATATTAGTAATGACTGTGCCCCAAAGTGAATGTATTGTAGGCCACTGAGCTGTTTACTCTCAACTGTTTAAAATGGGAAATTTTATATTTTACCACAATAAAAAATTATGTGCCAATGAAAAGAACGTACAACTATTCTTCTATTTCGCTTGCCTTTGCTTTTATTAAGCACATATTCTTGCATAATTAATATTACATAAAAATAAAAAGGACATGTTAGAAATAGATATACCTCCAGGAAGATCTTAATCCCAGTGATTACTTGTTCACCAGCTCTGAGGCATTTTCATTATCATAATAAATTATATAATCATTACATAATTATCTATAATTATAATATCATATAACTATAATTATAACTAAATGAACATCTCCTAAGCAACTTCAATATGCCAGGGGCATACATAACGAGAAGATATTTTATTTTATTGGCTTTGTCCCTTTCTAATTTTGGCAAGACTGTGTGGTTTCTTTATCTTTTGATGCCAAAAACTTCCTCTTAGAGTGTAATCTTTCTTTAAAGTTTTCCTCTTCTATCCTACATTTGAACCTTACATTTTTACAAAGTGTCTTAAGACATCCCAATTGGAGGAAAAAATGAGAGAAAGCATCATACTAATTCTCATCTAATTTCTTTTTAAAAATCCCCAAGGTATTTGCATTTTGAGGACTGAAAATAAATGTCCTATTAAAGTGTTTTGAAATTGCTTCAGAAAAACACAAAAGCTTGGAGGCGAATAGAGGGAGGTTCAAATCTTGTGTAAAGTGCTTTGATGAAGGGAATCAAAGGACTGCAGATTTAATCACATGCAGAACTTTAAAGTCTAATTATAAAAGTCCATCATCTAGAGCCAAAGGCCAGAAAACTAATTCTTACTCATAAATGCAACTGAATTGGAGCTCATTTTCCAGACATATCATCTGAGCTTCATGGAGCCATGGTTGTTTCAGTTCTTTGCTCCATTTACTTTGTTGGCAAAATTCTGCAGTAATATAAAACAAATTTTGGAAATTGTCAGTCAGAATTTCCTTGATGCTGTTTCAGAATAGGCAGAACTTCTGACCTAAAGGAAATCTCATCAGTAAAATTACATATATATTCAATAACTAGGCTAGGCTATTAAGTAAAACATATTACTGGTAAATGGAGTTCTTCAAAATACTTATGAAGAATGTTGTTTTCTTCTGAAAATTAAAAGTTCATATTCCTGCTACGATATATGAAAACAACTAAAAGAAAGATAGCATATATGCAATAATAACAAAAACAAAATTTAATCTGGAAATTCATAAGACAAGGGAAGTGTCTACGTAGATGTGTTTCATTTCATCACCGAGAATGAATAATGTAGTAGAAATATTTATGTCTGTGTCAATGATCTCTGCATTACTAAGAAACTGAGTTATTCACAAAACATGAAAGCAGGTGATAAGCTAAACAAGGAATTCTTATTGCACTTTAGTGAAAAATATTTTAGTTTGACACTGAGAGGAAAGACTGTACAAACTGACATTTAACCCAGAGCTTATCTAGATTATATAGACTTGAATAAAGTATTTTTAATTTGTTTCTTTTCTTTTTTAACTTATGTATCTCATTCCTGAGTAATTAAAACATACTTAGCACCAAAAAAGTTTCTGTACAATGAATATGTACCCAGGATTTGGCTAGGATAACATTTCAATCATTAGCTAGATGGGTAACTTTTGTTCTTTGGTAATAATATCCTAGTTAGTCTTTGAAAATAGAAATTATTTTTCATTTGGATTCATGTTGTTCTCTCACCGTAACAACTCATTACAGAGCCTATAAGAAGCCTTTGTAGAAACAGATGCCTGCAGTTTCTTGCTGAAAAGGGTCTGTGTTTCAGATTATCCTCAAGTTTTGTAGCTGCTTCTAGAAAGTGCCTAAATTCTACACATTTGCCTGAGATTAATTTATTTTTAGAGCTTAAAGGAATCTTTATCAGAAAAAGTTTTGTGTTTTCTTTTTTTTTTTAAGAGAGAGGGACAGTGAGAGAGAGAGAGACAGAGAGAGAGAGAAACAATTTTAGTTAGTTTTCCATGTGACTTTCCTTGCTCTGAGACTTCCCTATGCACGAGGTGCTGGGGTTTGATCATGTACTTGTGCATGATGGGCAAGCGCTGTAACTGCTGAGTCACCTCTCCAGACCAAGTTTTGTGTTTTCTAAGGTTAATATTTATTTCAGGAAAAATGATATAATAAAATTTACCCAACATAATTTCATTAATGTTTAAATAGTATTTATAGATGACAAATGTTTTTCAGGTACTCTTTCCATTACCTGTTTAGGTATTTAGCATAATTTCTCCTGCTTATTTACCTGGGAATGAATCAAATATTTGCAATTTTATAAATCTGCTATAAGCTTGGGAAAAATTTTTTGCTGTAATTGAATACAATCCATGAGAAGGGAAACACTGAATTGAGGGTGCTCTCTGATATGATCTGGATTATTATTTGTAGAAAACAAAAAGTAAGAATAGTAGCATAGTGCAGCATGCAAATGATTCCAAAACAAGGGGTTCCATCTATATTTTGGTACTATGCTGCCCTAGGTGTATGTGAGGAATGCTGATGTTTTGCTGTGATAATTACTGCAAATTTGTGTTTTGTTTCATGAGTCCTTGAATTCCTTCCAATGTAATGGTAAAAAAACCTCTAATGATCTAAGAATAACTTTCCTTTCATTTAAATTTATATCTGTGTCTTCCCTATGATTTATCTTCTTTTAAACTTAAGCTGTAATACCCAGATATCTGTTAATGTCCTTTAAGTAACTTTAATCAATAATACATGTAGGTGGGATGTTAGAATCTCTATGTCTAATTTTTTAAAATTATTTTACTTGAGGCTCTGCTACTTAGCATATGGGTCATTTCATTTACCTTGAAAATTACTGGTTCAGCTTCAGTCTTCTTTTTCATATATACTAGATCTGCTACCCCAGTAATAAGATTGGAATAAAGAAAATAAATCAGTTTTGAAAGAAAAAAATATCAAGCAGCAAATACCTCTTGAGAAAAGGACACTATTAAAGATGGCAAAATAACTTTTATTTTCACATTGATGAGGTTTAGTATACATCTCTGCCTAAGGCTGTGAAACTTCAGGACAGTGAAACCTTTTTCATTATGAAGCTAAATTTCATTCTGTGATATATGGTAGAACACCTACATTATTTCATTGGCTTCCTTTAAAGATGACTTCAGGCCTTAAATTTGTGTTAATGGTGCCCATAGGATAGCAGAGCTCTGACCACTAACAGGGTTGGCCATTTTGCTTGAGCAAGAGCTGATAAGGAGACAGATCATAGGAATACAGGATCTTTAAAAAGCATCAACGTGCGTTGGCTGGTTATTGGACACCCAAATTAGGAGGCACATTGTCTTGAGACAGGTGCAATAATTTATGAGATAGATGCCAATTATTTAACAGCATGGAAAAGATAATCAGGTGCAGGGCTTCTTACACAAAGTAAATTTGTAAAATTTGTTCATAACAATGAGAAATGAAAAAAGTTCCAATGCCTAAACAATGAATGCCAATACACACAAATATTAAATGCATTTATTTCCCAAAAGAAAAGATGAAAATCAGTTTGGAGATAAGGAAAAGGAAAAAAAATATGGATACAGACAGTCAAGAAAAAGAGGTCTTCAGAAGAAAATATTTTTCTTACTTAAGCCTTGATTTAAGCACAGAATGAGTTTCAGGAGAGAATGAAATGAAATGCACCTTACTTGAAACAATCTTTGTCTACATCAATGCCTAAAAACAATGAAATAAACTTATATAACCCTTCTAGGTGTTAAAACAGAAATAAGATAATGTGAGCTGGACAAGAGGTCAGTAATTATAGCCTGAGGGCCAAAGCATGCCCTCTGAATTTGCTTTTGTAAATTAAGTTATATGACAACAGTGGTGTTTATCATTGGAGTATTATATAGCCTTTGGGTGTTTGTATGATACAACGATTGAGTAGCCTCAACTGGAATATTTAGCCTACAAATGCTAAAATATTTACTATCTGGCACTTGAGAGAAAAAAGTCTACATTCCCTGAGGCTAGAATGTAAGAAAAGCATTCTTGGAAACAGTGGGTTTCCAGAAATTTCTCAAATATAGGTAGGAATAAAACAAAACTGAGACTTAGTGAATTTTATGCGAAATCTGATCGAATACTTTCGCATAGACTCACAAACTTTCTGAGGTAGTTACCATTCTCATTTAGCAAGTTAGGAAACTGAGACTCAGAGAAGTTCAATCTGCAGAGTGCTGCATGGTCCAGAGCCTCTACATCCTTCTCTGGTGATTATATTGTACAAATGTGCAAAACCTCAGGAAGTGCCATTCCTCCACAGATATATTTATATATTTCTTTATACTAATTATCTGATAGCAATAAAGTGTTATGTTTCCTACAAAATCAATATAAAAACAATTGGAAGTAAAGCATATTGAGATAGAGGGTTTTTATCTAGAGCTCACATAAAGATGAGTCTGAGCTATTGACAGTCATTTATAAATATGATATTATACCATGTTTAAAGAATTAGTATATTAGGTTAGAGTGAGGAACCAGGTAAAGAAAGTATGTACAAAGATTTGAACTAGCAGTGAATGTGATGCAGGCTTTTCTCCACAGTGAAATGGTATCATGAGAGTATGAAAACAAAAATTAAGACTGTGAGAAACCTAAAAGTCAGCCTCATGTTTTGCCACGTAAAATTGCTACCAATTCTTTGCAAAGGCTACCATTGTGCTTACCTTGATTCTTGTGGTGCTATTAAAATGTAAATTTTGTAGCAACATTATTAACTGAGAATCTCTACGAGGCATATATCTGTCACGTTGAGTTCATCTCCTTTTTAAGTTAAAGGTATGTGCCTTGCTTATAGTTCAATGTTTAGAATTCTATGATTCAGCATTAAATATATAGACCAAATATCTGCAGTAAATAAAACCTTTTGGAGATGGTGTTTACACTTCTAAAATAAAACCAATCTTGTCATAATGTTAGGTCTTAAGGTCATTATATTTTAAGATTGTTAGCATTTTCATAAGTCCTAATGAATAAAATTCTAGGCTATTTATGTTAGACTAACATTTAAATGTAAATACATATAAATATTTATACATACAGTGACAAAATAGCTTTTAAATGAATATTTAACAACGTTACATTTTGGAATTTTCTTTTCCTCCTATAAATTTAAAAATGCTGTTTTTAGTGCCAAACATTTACTAACAAAATATAAGAATAAACATGATATAATCTAAAAACAGGAATAAAGTAGTGTGAATTCAGGCGTATTTATTCAAACTGGGGACTTTTACAGTAGAGTTCATATTTCATGTGAGCTTCAGAAAACAGGTAGGATTTAGACTGACTTTGAGGGAAGAAGGCAAGGGTATTTTGTTCAGTAAACTGGGGTGATGGCCAGTTAGAAATTCTAGCAGGTGTTAGGCAACATAAGTCTTAGAGAATTGAGACCAAGAATGCACCTTTAGGGACTTCTCTCTGTGAAAAACCAAAAAAACATTTGTGTGGAGGTAAGATCACTAAGGGAGACTGCTCAGAAAGATAAACAGCAATTGCAGAGTATTTGGAGAAACCCACATTAGGAAAGGAGAGGAAGTTGAGAAGACACCATCAGAGGCCAGAGAATTGGTAAGGCAGGTTGTGAGAGGAGATCACAGAATTTCAAAGAAGTGTTGACAGTACCAAATGCTCCAGGGAAGAAAAAGGAGGAGGGATGTGAAAGGGTGATTGACTTTGTCAACTAAGAGATTAAAAAACAACATTTGAGAAAGCAAGAATGCGGAGGGGATGAATTTCCACTCTCATGAAAACTCAGGGCAAGGCTTAGGAATTATGGACGGGTCTATCTTTTGATATTTTCTAACAGACAAAGAAGCTAGTGTCTGGGAATAGGTAAGGATCCTTCAAGTTATATTTCAGGGGTTTTGCCCATGGGTGTGCATATGTGCATGTTTTTAGGTGTGTGAATGATTTAGGAGGAGAGAGAAAATTTGAGCATGTATATTGACAATTTGCCTCAATTAAGAATAAAGACATAGGGACTGGAGCAGTGGATCAGTGGTAGAGTGCTTACCTGGCATGTGTAAGGGCCCAGATGCAACTAAGTGTTGGAAAACCTAAAACTAGATGAAATAACAAAATGGATTTTCTTTCTCTAAAAAAAGACGGGAATAAAGACACAAATGACTGGAAAGAGCTGATGTCAGAAAATATTGAATATAATCACTTCTACTTTCTAGAAGTAGAAAGAGTTGATAAAGAAAAAGTAAGAGCATATTGATAAAAATTTAAATGAAACTGAAGGGGTTTTGACATACTATTGGAGCCTAGAGTAAATATATTTGTGCTATACATAAATTCATAGACATGTGGAACTCACAGGGGTAGTTTTCATTGTTATCTACTGGACCAAGAATATTTTGTCATAATAAATAATATTTTAACTTCAATTCGATAAATCTTGCATTATTTTAAATCTAAATAGTAGTTAACAAGGCACTTTAAGGCATGTAAAAAGTGACTTTAAATTATCTTTCAAAAACACGAATGTAATCTCAAAATGTCTTTAAAATTATTAGCTAAAAATTTTGTAAGAGACTACTATTAAGATAAATGACTAAGGATCTTTAAGAGGAAATAGAGAGAAAAACTCACCTTTGAACATAAACTGAATGATTTAGCAAAAACCATTAATAATAAATTGGTTACTCATAGATAGAGCTACTTGTGAAGTATTCCATTGAAGTTAGTATGTTTTCTCTCCCTATCAGAATATATCACATTTCATATTTCTACGCCTCCTAGGGAGGTAGAAATCTTCTGGGATTTATGTTTTGTTTCTAACCCAGGAAGCTTCATCCCTTTGGACAAACCAGAAATTTATCAAATTTCTTTGGCATTCTAGCTTTTAAAAATGAAGTTATTTTAAATGTAAATCCAGGTGAAGAAAAACCCAAGCCGTCACAACATAAAGTTTCTCTTGCTGTCCAGGGCAGAGGAATAACTCTCATGCTTTCATAAGAAATCACAACAGCAGACTAATTCCAGACTACATTTTATTATGTTGCCATTGAGAATCTGTACAATAGTTGTTCATTTTCTGAACATTTTAGGTGAATACATACTACGTCCCAAAGCAGTTCATCACTGTTTAGGAAGGCACCAATAGACAAAAGTAGACAGTGGAAGCTGAGGCAGGAACAGCAGCTTCTTGTGGAGGCATTGCCCTCTGTACAAAGAGATACTGGCTTCACTGTTCTCAACTTTTAGGCCTTGAGGTCAATAATTCTCTTAATTAGCTCCTTAACTCCTAGCTCTCTCCAGAAATCTTATACATCCTTTGTCTCTTTTGCACCAAAGCTACTTTTTTTGGTAGTTGAGAATGAGAGAGAGAAAGAGTCAATTTTATTTTTTCATCCGGTTTTTGTTTATCGGACTTAGTTGTGTATGCACACTGGGGCTCAAATCCAGGTCCTCACGCATGCCAGGCAAGCAATCTACCAGATCTACCTCTCCCCCTCCAGCTACTTTGGTAACACTTAATAAGCGTTCACTTTGAGATCTTTCAATTCATGTTGGGATTCCACTTCCTTCTGACATAGTTTATATCAGCAGGTTATCAGCTTGCCCCTTTGTGCCTAGCATCTGGCAATAACACCTCTTAGAGCACATAGAAGAAAAACAAATACAGAGATGCTCCCAAATATTTATTAATCACTCCAACTGATATTTGTCTTTCACGACATTCATTTTCCAAATGTAAAACAAAGCAGACCAGTAAACCAAGCATATATATATATATGCACTCATACACATATATCCATGTCAACAACACTACACACACCTTCTTCTGCTTAGGAACAGTATTAACAAATAGTCATCAGGCATATACCACATTTTGGTTGAAGACGCATGTTTCATCATTTAATGAGTCTAGAAGTAAGATGGATATGACAACCAAAATTCGCATTTAATGTAGTAACTTTCAGTTACATAGGGGATAGAGTAATGGAATGGGGAGCTTCTAAGACAAGAGAAAGTATAAAGTCATACCAGGAAATCAAGTAAATCTTGGGGATAGGTATACTTTATAATTCACTAGAATTATTTTTTTATATATTCTACTTTTGCTTTCCAATCCATTGGGGCCTATGAATGAGAAGAGTGAATGGTACATTTATGCCCATTGTGCAAACCATGGAGCACACTTTTATCATTTAGAATTGCTGCACAAATTTATAGTTGTATGTTTTACTTTATGACATATTTTCAGTTATGTCTATGATTTATTTGATGCTTGATCTACCATATAATGTCGAATTATAACATCGTTCCTGTGAGGAAATATAAATTTGTTATAACAATCCACTCTACATTAAGGTTTTTCTAAGCATGCACTGTGGCAACAAGGAGGAACATCCCATAGCAGTTTTATGCACTCTACTTGGCACAGATTTATGATTGAGGGATAAAATGTCCCTTGTGAACATTTAGCAACTCACGTAAACCAAATTTTTAAATGCTAAGATACAAATTAGTTTCTTACCCTCAATTTGTAAAATCCCGCATCTGGATTCTGTCTGTGAGGGAGACTTCACTCTGTGCTCCTCTTCTTATTGGTAGCTGGTTGCATAAAAATGCCAACTGCTTTATTGCTTTGACACCATAACATATCCTGCCCAGATGACACTTTAGCCTTTTCTCCCAAGTTCATGTCAGGCAGGTAAGGAGCTATTGATGCCCTAACAAGGTTCAGAGGGAGGCACATCCCACACAATAGCGTGCACGCCCGATCATCACACTGTGAACCACACAGGAGCTAGCCTTTCTTTAGAATGCCTAGCAGTGTTGTATTCTTTGTAAGAATTAAGTCAGGCCCAAAAGCAGCTAAGCAAAGCTTTTGAGATGGAGCGCTCTCAGGGCAAATTCACCTGGCGGCAGAACGAGGGCAGGTAGGAGAAATAAGACCACCCTCTCAGAGCCAACTGGGCGGTGACGTTATCAGGGGTGGGCAGAGGAGGCCCTTCAGAGAATGGCTGGTAACTCCCATCAATCATCGGAGGATTATGAGATGCCACTGGGGCGTGTTTGCTAACATCTGATTAGTTGTTACCTTCACATGCGTGTAGGCTGCCTGATGCCTCACCCAGCTGCCTGGAATCTACCTAACGTTTTTCACAGGGAAAACACAATTTTTTGAGAGTCAATAAAAGAATATGTATAACACTGTTTTTAGAAAAGGTGATTTCCACCCAAGACCCACATATACACATGCACATGCACACACACAGTAATAATGATGCCGAGTACTAAAAACATGATGGTAGATATGATTTATTAAGGAAGATAAACCCCAGATTTTTCTGAGTTCATGGGTTTTATGCATGTACTACATGAAATAACATCACTAAGAAAATGAACCTGACTCATGAAACAAGACTTTTAACATATTCATTAGAATGGTCAGAATGGAATATTATTTGAATACTTATAAAACAGACAATTACTAATAAGAGAATCATTGAATGCTATATATAAAATTATTATTTGGAAGACTTCAGATCAAGAACTATATTAGAAAACTGAAGTACTGTTCTGAAAATAATTGCACTTACTTGAAATATTTGTCACAACAAAATCTTAAGGTGTAATTTCAACTGTAAAGAGGCTCTGTCAGCAGATGTCTAAAGATCTATGCTCAAAACGCAGTGATGGACAGAGGATGAAGATGTATAACAACACTCTCATTCTTCCCTCAGTGGATCACTAGAGGAAAAGAAATAATACCTGGAGTCTGACCTTACACTGCTATAAAACTGCTGTGGTTCTCTTTTTCTTTTTTTTCCCCCAAAATACTGCTCTCCGTTTGTTTGGCAACCAGATCTTTTAAACTGTTACCCTTAGGACCTTCAAAAAACAAACATGTAAATCTTCTTTATATGATGTCCAAATTTCCCAGTCCATTGTATCAAATACTTACATAATGTGTAAACGGACACATATCACACATGTTTTAATAGAATTTTCTGTGTTTCTGAAAAAAATCTCTGTCTCCTAAAACAGCATAATGAAGAGTAGCATGCAACGCTCAGTAGATGTTTCTGGGAGAGCATCTTAGACGATCTCTTGAAAATACATGTTTTAATACAATATTTTTTTCCTTTCTAGCATAACTGTTATAGTTTAAAAGATGTCCAACTAATCAGGAAATTTACGTATATAGCTACATCCACTCACTAGATTGGAAATGCCAGATGTGTTAGTCATACTTTCATGTTGCTTATGCAACAAACACGTATTTAATGACTGCTGTGCATGTATCAGCTTCTGTTCTGAATACTGCAGACAAAATGAGAAGTAAGAGAGAGGCGTTCTCTTTCTCCATCAGTGAAGTCATGAAGAAAAGAAACCAAAATACAGTGTATTTATTGCTACTATTTGGGCAAGAAGAGAGTAATTTTGGGAAAGTAATGGGGGAGATAAGCAGAGGATGGGAAGCAGTAGGGAATGGAGGGAGACGGATAAGAGAGAGACAGAGGAGTGGGAAGGAGAGATTTAGAAACACATTCAACTTTTGGAGAGTAAATTAGCATGGATGGTAGAATGCATATGATTAAGGAAAATGATATCTAAGAAGGAGGCAAATGCTTTGGAAGTCCATGTCCAAGACTCTGGGTAATTTTTACATGGGAAACTTTTGAATAAAGATTTGAACCTAGCAAACCCTCCTTTATTGGAGTTGGGTTTTTTTGGGGTTGTTTTGTCATTTGCCTTTTTTGTGTTGTCATGATGTCTTTTCATTATTGCTGCTGCAAATTATGACAAAAATCTGATGGAGTATTTATTGAACTAGAATCTAACATCTTAGAGTCTTCATTTCATATTTGATCTTAACTAAAGTAAGTTTTTGTTCATTAACCTGTGAAAAGACAATTCTCTAAATGTAAGAGTTAGGAAACCAAGTTTCCAATAATCTGTTCTTTCAAGGTTCTAATAACTGGGTGACAGCACAGTAAAGCAGACTTGGGTAAAGAACTCTATTACGTGATGGATACAAAACCTAAAGTGAAAATGCAGCAAGTGTGCAACACAATTCTGTCCCCATCGAACAGAGTAGCAGCACGCGTGTAATCTCTACTGGTGAGTCAGGTAAGAGACATCTATTCAAATTAGGTTTGTCTAACACAAGTGAATTAATCTAAACTACTCCTGCCATGGTTGTTGACTATTAAAACAAATGGCAGGGCTGCAACAGTGGCTCAGGTGTTGGAGCACTTGCTTGGCACACATGAGAACCTGGGTTCAAACCCCAGCATCACAGACAAACAATGACTAGATGAAAAAATAAGTAAAAATTGATTCTTTTTTTCTCTCTCTCTCTCTCTCTTTAAAAAAAAAATACACCCAAATGTAACCTAAGAACAATTTGTATAGCACAAGGAAATGATTAAATTATTACAAATCCATGATATTTATGTGTTCTTTATTGTATTTTGGTTTTCACCTTATTCAATTATCTTTATCTCTCTTTTTTTTAAGAGAGAAGGACAGTGAGAAAGAGACAGAGAGAATCAACTTTTATTGAGTTTTTCACATGGCTTTCATTGCTCTGACACTTAGTGGTGTATGTGGGTGCTGGGGTTTGAACTCATGTGTTTGAGCAGGCCGGGCAAGTGTTGTAACTGCTGAGCCACCGCTCCAGCCCCCATATCTCTACCTTTTTTAAAAAAATAGGCAACATTCTTAGGCTTCTGTAAATTTGATGCTGAAAAATAGATATAACAATTTAATTTAAAAATGGATGCTAGAATGTCAGGAGTGCCCAACCTGGCATTATTGCATCAGTTTTCAAACTAAATTGTTCATGCCAACAATTTGGAAGGGTAAGGCAGGAAGATCACAGTTTGAGGGACAGCCTGGGGAACTTAACAAGATCCTGTTTCAAAAATTAAAAAAAAAAATTCAAAAGACTGGGTATGTGGCTCAGTGGTATAGCACCTTTGGAATCAGTCCCAAAGTACTAAATGAATAGTATAAAAGGAAATTTTTTATCATCTCATGTAATATTTATTAACATTGCTTTTCATAAAAGTTGAAAATGTTTACAGTAATAACCCCAAAGCAACTTCTGTAATGATATGAAAACTATGCAGATTGTTTCTGAAAGTGTAATAAAGTTATTTGTTAAAATATTACAGCCTTTCAGTTTATTATATTGAAAAGAAGTGTGCTACAGAGCAATAGGAAATTAAATAATTACTAGTCACACTTAATTCTTGTCCATGGTCTAGCTTTCTTTATTTTTTATTTTTTAGAGAGAAGGACAATGAGAGAGAGAGAGAGAGAGAGAGGCAAAGAGAATCAATTTTTATTTAATTTTTCATATGGCCTTCATTGCTCCCACACTTAGTTGTATACGTGGTGCTGGGGTTTGAACTCATGTCCTTGCCAGGCAAGCACCTTAACTGCTGAGCCACTGCTCCAGTCCTATGGTCTAGTTTTATCTAGATCTAATTTAGTGGAATGAGTACATTGAATTGTGTACAATTGTGTACAATTCACTGAAATTGAATTTCTGTGTACACATTAAATTTGGTTTTTTATTCAATTATTTTGGCAAGAATATTTATAACTTTTATGAATACATCAAATAGATAAACATAAAAATAACTGCAAATTATTACCACAAATCATCAGAAACAGTTTTTCAACCAATAAATAGTTATAATAGTATGACTCATAACTGGCATTTAACTGTCAAGTAACTCCAAGAAAAACAAAACTCTCAAAAATATTGTAAAGATGATTAACTTTGCCTAAAAATTTAGGAAAATACTTCAATTTGTAAGTTATGTTTTAAAACCTGATTCTGTAACTATGATGTTTAATTTTTAATATTTAATTGATGAGAACTTAACTGGATGAGTTATCAATGAACTTAAATATGTATCTTATCGGACAGGTGTTATATAGGAAGAAGACAGTGGGAAAATTCACTCTGAATAAATAAAGACAGTGTACTTTAATTCTCTTCACAAGTGAAGGTGGGGCCTAGAGCAGTGGCTCAGCGATTAAGGGTGCTTGCCTGGCATGTGTGAGTACATGAGTTCAAACCCCAGCACCATGTACACAACAAAGTCTCAGAGCAATGAAAGACACATGGAAAACTAAATAAAATAAAACAGATTATTTCTCTCTCTCTCACGGTCCTTCTCTCTCAAACAAACAAGGAAAAAAAAAAAGAAGGGGGAATAAGGCAGGAAAACAAAGACTTAAGGACTAAATAAAAGCTAAATAAAAGGGAAATAAATATGTTTTGAGGAAGAGACTTTATTTGTTAAAGGGGGCACTACATTTTCAGGAAAAAAATAAAATAGAGGGACTCTTCAAGTTGGCGATCTGAAGACAAAAGCCTTCCCCTGCACCCCCGTGACTGATCAGGATATCTCAGGCTTCTCACCAGTATTTTGAGGTGCGTTTGGGGGACTAGCATTGTGAATCACCAGTCCTAATTTTAGCAGAGGTTCTGGGGAATAGAGACTTAGGAGCGACCAGGGATTCTTTGTTCCACGCTGCCGCGGCGGCAACTGGCCCGCCAGCCGGCATTTGCACTCTCCCGCCTACATTCCCGCCAGCCTGAGTGACTTCTGCAAAGAAAAACCCACACAGCTTTAAAGTCAGCGTTCTGGCGAGGACACCTCCCGGACCTGCGCTCTGTCTGGCGGCAGGACCAGTGACTGGAAAGAGCTTTCATACAAGCACTGAGCAGCGGTTTGCGCAGAAGAGGCGGTGCGGGAACTGCAAGGGCGTGAGAGCCGAGCAAGCCTCCGTTCGTTATCCGCTTGCTAGTTACCACACGCCCAGCCCGCCTGATCAGGGCAAGACCTCTTTGGGATTGCAAAGCAAGCTCTAAATACTCCGGCTGGAAGCAGCAGAGATCAAAGGTGGAAACAGGACCAGAAGGCCTGGCTGAAGCCCTGAAGAAGGTGTGGGAGCAGTGAGGGAAGGGGAGCATCCATTTTTAAAAC
>PVKS010022122.1:18177-34295 GCA_004027875.1 Aplodontia rufa | reverse complement strand
TTTCTTTCTTTCTTTCTTTCTTTCTTTCTTTCTTTCTTTCTTTCTTTCTTTCTTTCGTATTGGACCAAGAGGCATTTACCAATAGCCATTTCTCCATCTCTTATTTAATATTTGAGACAGGGACTCACTAAGTCATTTTGGGCCTCACTGACTTGCTGTGGCTGGCCTCAAAATTGCAATACTCCTGTCTCAACCTCCCAACTGCTAGGATTACTGGCCTGGGCCATGCCACCCAGTTGTCCTCTATTTTTATATGTTAAATCCCTCTTGTATCCTGGGGATTAATCCCAATAGCAGTGATATATATTCCTGTTAATCTGTAGCCAATTTGGGTAGTTAGATTTGCTAAAAAGAACAATTTGCCATTTATATACCTAAATGATCTTGGTCACAATTTTTTCCTGTGATGTCTTTGTCTGGCTTTAGGGTCAGGGTGATTTTGGTGTTGTAAAATGAGTTGAGACTTTTTCCTTCCTCTTCTAAATCTGGGAAAGTGGGTGACCATTTTGTGTAAAGGTTTGGTAAAATTGGCCTGTGGACCCATAGCCCTCTTGAGAAGAGTCTATTATTTTGTCAACCTTATTGATTATGGCCTTTTCAATTTAAGCTCTTTTACATTAGATTCTTATTACTGTTTGGCTTTTTAAATGATTAAAGTGGCATCCTCATATCGGTACTATTGACATCATGAAATGTTGCCTCTTGCAAGAATTTTAATTTCATTTTAGAATTAATTAGCTCTTTTACATTGCAAGTGAGAATGATGGGAAAGGAAGATGCTAGTATGTTGAGCAGCTTCCTTCTGCCACACTCTTCAGCCATGATGTTCTGCATCACTTCAAGTTCCAAGGAATGGAACCAGATGCCTGTGGACTTAGACCTTTGAAACTGTGATCCTTTAAATAAACTTTACCTCCTCTATATAAAAAGAAGAAGAAGAAGAAAGAAGTGAAGCAAATCAACAAAATCAAAGACAAAAATGGAGATATCACCACAGACTCAACCAAAATCCAGAAGATTCTCAGAACTTAGTTTGAAAATTTATATACACTCTGTCAAGTTTGATAATCTGGAAGATATGGGCAGATACTTGGCCACATATGACATCCCTATATTAACACTGGAGGACATTGAAAATCTAAACCAATCTATCTCAGTTAGTGACATCAAACCAGCAAACAAAGCCCTTCAAAAAAAGAAAAACCCAGGACTGGGTGGATGTATGGCAGTATTAGACCAAATTTTAACAGAAGAATTAACACTGATCCTCTATAAGCTTTTCCATGAAATTGAACGGGTTGGAGCACTCCCACACACTTTTTACGAAGCAAATATTACACTGATATCAAAACCCAACAAAGACACATCAAAAAAAGAAAACTACAGACCAATTACCTTGATGAGTATCTTAATAAAATTCTAGCTAATCAGACCCAAAAATACATTAAAAAAATACATCATGATCAACTGGGCTTCATTCCAGGAAAACAGGGCTGGTTCAAAATATGGAAATCAATAATGTCATTCACCACTTAAACAGAATTAAAAATTAAAGTCATATTATCACCTGATTTGATGCAGAAAAGGCCTTTGATAAATTTCAACACCCTGTTATGCTCAAAAACCTGGAGAAGATAGGGATCAAGGAATGATATTTTAACTATAAGATACATTTACAACAGACCCATAGCCAACATTATGCTCAATGGAGAAAGACTGAAAGCATTTCCACTGAATTCAGGAACAAGACAAGTTTCGCCACTTTCACCACTCTTGTTCAATATAGTCCTTGAAACCCTTGCTAGAGCTATCAGACAAGAGAAGGAAATCAAAGGAATTCAAAAGTAAAACAGGAAGTCAAATTATCTCTATTTGCTGATGACATGATCCTATGCCAGGAAGACCCAATAAGCTCAACCAGAAGACTTCTATAGCTTATAAATGAGTCCAGCAAAGTGGCTGGCTATAAGATCAACACCAATAAATCATTAGTTTTTCCATACTCCAACAACAAGTCCACAGAATAAATTAGGTAATCTGTCCCATTCACCATCTCCTGCAAAAAAATAAAATACTTGGGCATAAATCTAACAAAAGATATTAAAGTCTACAATGAAAAATACTGAACTTTAAAAAAAGAAATTGCAGAAGATCTGAGTAGATGGAAAAACATTCCATGTTCATGGTTTCGCAGAATCAATACAATCAAAATGGCCATTCTACCCAAAGCCCTTTGCAGAGTTAATAAAATCCCCATCAAGATACCAATGTCATTCTTCATGGATACAGAAAAAGCAATCCTCAAGTTCATATGGAATAATGGAAGACCCAGAACAGCCAAAACAGTACTCAGCAAGAAGGAAGAGACAGGTGGTATCTCAATTCCTGACCTGAAATTATACTACAGGGCTACAGTAACAAACACAGCATAGTATTGTTATGAAAACAGAATTGAAGACCAATGGAATAGAATAGAGGATTCTGAGATGAACCTGTATATACATTTAACTGTCTGATATATGATAAAGGGGGCATAAGCATAGTGTGGAAGAAAACCTGTTCAACAAATGGTGTCGGACCAATTGGACAGCCTTTTGTAGACACCTTAAATTGGATCCTTACCTTGCATAAAAATTAAATCAAAATGGTTCAAAGATCTGGATATTAAATCAGCAACTTTACAAGTGTTTGAAGAACAAGTAGGTTCAACACTACATAACATAAGGGTGGACACCATCTTCCTTAACAAGACTCCCAAGGTGCAAGCATTAAAGTCAAGTGGAAATGAATGGGACATAACTAAACTAAAAAGCTTTTGCAAAGCTAAAGAATTAGTCAAGAAAGTCAAGAGAGATCCTACAGGATGGGAGAACATTTTTGCCTGCTACACCTTGGACAGAGGACTAATATCCAGAACATACAAAGAACTCAAAAAACTAAACACTAAAATCACAAATAATTCAATCAATAAATGAACTAAGGAACTAAAAAGAAACTTCTCAGCAGAGGAATTCCAAAAAGCCCATAAACAAATGAGAAAATGCTCTACATCACTAGCAATAAGAGAAATGCAAATCAAAACTTCACTGAGATTCCACCTCACTCCTGTCAGAGTGGCAAAAATGAAGAATACGAACAATGACAGATGCTGGATGGGCTATGGGAAATAAAGAATAATGTCACATTGCTGGTGGGACTGCAAACTGGTTCAGCCACTTTGGAAAGCAGTGTGGAAACTCCTCAAAAAATTCGGGCTGGAACTGCCTTATGACCCATCTATCCCACTCCTGGGTATTTACCAAAAAGAATTAGAATTTGCATATTATAGAGATACAGCTTCATCAATATTTATAGCAGCTCAATTTACTATAGCAAGATTGTGGAACCAACACAGATGCCCCTCACTCAAGGAGTGGATTCAAAAGCTTTGGTACATATATACAATGAAATTCTACTCAGCTATTAGAGAAAACAGTATTATGGCATTTGCAGCCAAATGGATGGAGATGGAAAAAAATTATGCTAGGTGAAATATCCCAAATTCAGAGGCACAAGAGCCGAATGTTTTCTCTCATTTGTGGAAGCTAGAATACAACCAGATACAGTATGACAGATGGCTTAGCTAATAATATCCTCAACATGTATGAATTTTTCAATGAACAGGGGGAACCTAGCCTAGGATGCTGGGAGAGAGGTGGGGAGGGAGGCAGTGTGTGTGGGAGTGAATAGAAAGGATATCAAGGAGACAGGAGGGAGGGAGTATGGGGAAATCAACTCACAGGATACCTCCAACTTCCATGAGAAGTCTATTTGACATGGGGGTTTAGTAGGGGGAAACACGGAACCCTGCAGAACCCAAGAGGGAAACCATGGAATGACATCAGCTTTGGCTTGATTTGTGAGTATACATTTCTTCTTCATTGTTTGATAATGATTCCCTCCTAATTGGAAGTCCATATCTGATGAATAAAAAATAAATGAATAAAGTTAAAAAAACCCAAAACTCACAAGCTACTAAAAAAATCAATAACAAAACCACATGTAATCCAATCAATAAAATGGGCCAAAGAGCTGAGTAGAAACTTCTCACCAGAGGAAATTGAGCAAGCCAATGAATACATGAGAAAGATATCTCAATCACTAGTGATCAGAGAAATGCAAAGCAAAACTATATTAAGATTTCACTTATCTCACTGAAATCAGATTGGCAAAAATGAAGACTATGAACATTCCATTCTGGAATGGTTGCAGGGAGATAGGAACACTAGCACACTGTTGGTGGAACTGTAGACTGGTACAGCCACTCTTGAAAGGAAATCCTCAAAAAATTAGGGATGAATCCACTATAATATCCTGCAATCCCTCATCTGGGTGTTTTCCAGGGGAGTTAGAAACAGCATATTACAGTGACAACAAAATCTATGTTCAAACAGCTCAATTTACAATAGCTAAATTATGGAACCAACCTATATGTCCCTCATTGGAAGAATAGATTCAGAAACTGTGGTATAATTATACAATGGAATTCTACTCAGCAATTACAAACAATGATATTGCTATCTTTGAGGGTAAACGGAAGACTATGGAAGAAACCATGCTAAGCAAAGTTAGTCAAACGCAGAGAGACAAGGGTCCAATATTTCACCCTTTGGTGAAGGGTGCGACTAAAGCTAGGCATGAGTGGAAGGTAGTCAAACTCATGCATTAGACCCAGCAAAGGCAAAACAACACAGAACCTGGGATATTTGGTGGGATGCATATGTAGTACAGTAATCTTGATAATATATAATGTATAAAAATCCTGAAGTATGAAAAAGATTTTTGTGGAACTGAACAGTAGATTTGAATATCTTCTCCCATAATGGAACCCTATTAAACATTAGCAGAATCTCACACCTCTGAAGCACAGTGACCAACCTATGCCACTGGCTCAATTCTGGGGCTCCAGCTCAAACTCTGTGTCTGAAATACACTCTCACACCATAAGACCAAAATCAAGGACCATTTTTTTCATGAACTATCTTTGTGCATGTTCCTGCTACCCCAGTTTCTTTCCTTTATCGCCTGGAGTGATCGGAATCAAGTCATTACTCTTTTCCAAGTTCCTTTCTTTCCTTCTTTCCTTCTATTCATGTGTTGGTTCTGTCATTGGTTGGTTCATTTATTTGTTCAGATTACTTTCTTTGCATGCTAGAGACTGAAAAAGCCAGGAGCTTGACACATGTAAAACACACCATCTGCTACTCACCTACTCCCCAGCCTGTAAAGCCCCAGTCACAGCACTGGGGTGAAAGCACACTGCAAAATACACAGTCAGCCTATGTTCAGCTTAGTGAAGCAGCTGCAATGTCTGGCCCTGAGCACTGTGAGGAGAGGCCAGTTAGCACAGGGACAGGGGGAAGATCAGGCAACCCAGGCCAGAGTGCTTAGGTACATGCAGAGGAGCAGTTCTGTGCAGAAAGCATGGAGAGTCAAGTGCAAAGACACGTAAAAGGACTGGACTTTTAAGATGAGACACAAAGATGTGTAAATGACCATGGAAAGGAAGGGCGGCAACAGTAACAACCACATTTTGGCACTTTATTTTATGAAGCACTGTTCCCTGTGTCTTACAGGAATTAGCTCATGCCTCGCTCTTTCATGTATAGGACAACTGAGTGAAGAGGAGGCTAAGTAGCACATTCAGGATCTGCCTGCTGGCATGCTGTAGAGCTGGGATTTAAACTTCTATGGGGTAGGTACAAAATCCTTGCAAACAACCACCAAGCAAGTGACTTCAGTAAGAGTTGCAGTCAGGGCACAGGGGAGGAAGGGAATGAAAGTTGGAACATGAAATCAATGGAATCAGCAGTGTGTCCTCAGTGGGACAGAGAGAGAAATAGGCTGAGGGGACACTGGTTTGTTCTCAGTGAGCCCTGTTTTCTTTAAACACCAGACTTGAAATTGTGATAAGAATCATTAAACTTCTTCCTAGGTGGTTGCCCCAGATTCCACATCACTTGGTCTGTGTATTAGCCTGTTTTCTATTTCTACATCAAAAACCTGGGGATGCATGCGATATTAAAAGATGAATTTGATTTAGCTCAGAGAACAAGATTAGGCAGCCCCATCAGTCCATCTTTAGTGAGGGTCATAACACTGAGGTGAAGAGCATCATGATGGGAGGATATGGAATGGAAAGTGATTGTACGGCCAGAAAATGGGAGAGGGGCCAGATATGATCTTTGTATGACAACCGAACTACTGGGGGCCCAAGGGAACTACATTAACATTTTCAGAAGCCATTATCCCCAGTGATCAAATCACCCTGCAGTAGCCTTTGCCCTTACACAGGTTCTATCATGTCAGCACTGGCACACTGAGAACATAGCCTTGAGCGCATGAAAGTTTGAGGGTGAATTCACACACCAGCATCATCACAAGCTCAAAAATGCCAGCATTGTATGAGCAGATGTGCCAGTGTCCAATGCCTGTGTTTGCAGGTGGAGGGAGAGGTTGCTATTGGAAGTCACTGGAAGCAGTGAGACCTCACCCCTTCCTTCAGGCTCCTATGTCACAATGACATCATTTAATACTGAATTGTGACCTCCCTCTTGTATCTAAGTGCTTCTGTGACCCAGTAGAAGCCGAGTGAACCTGGCTGCCCTCATTTCCTGAGGAAAACAGGAGGTCTAGCCATGCCTTTTGCAAAGGATGCTGAGCCCCTTCCCCAGGAACCCCAAACCCCAGCCTATGAACCTCGTGCTTGGTCCTCACCAAGCTTGTTTGCAGCATTTAATGTCGCACTGCTTGTTTTTTTTAGCGGGCTCTTCTTTGCGTTCCCGTGAGTCTCCCATATGAACTTTCTGGTTTCTGAGATAGAGACAGAAAGTAAAATAGACAGTGAGAATACAGAGGCAGGAAGTGGAGAGACAGGGCCAGGAGGGGAAAGAAGGATTCTACTTAGAGGGAACCTGATGGGAAAGCACAGAGATTTAGAGTGCCCGATGCTTTTCAGGAGATGCGGGTGGCTGATAATGTGATATTCAGGGGAAACTCTGTGGTCTGTTTCTAGCATGAATATTTAGAACTGTCCTTAAGATTTGTGAGTCCTGCCTCAGATGAGTCAGAACTAGTGGTAAGTTTGGAGTTGCCAAGAGCAGAAATGACTCTGCGTTTGATCTCAGGTGTAGGTGGCTTGCTGAAACTGGAGAGTGGGCCATTCCAGTGGGCACTGGGCTCCTCTTCGTACTATCATTTGTAATGGTGGTTTGGATGAATGTTTCAGATCCAGGAATCCTACACCAAGGTAAGACCTCAGGCGCCTGGGTAAAGGAGGTGCACCCCAAGTACTCATGCCTACAGGGGTAACTTCTAATGTGCTCAAACCCTCCAGCCTCAGGAAAGCTGCACTCTTTTTCTTCCTTTCTTAGGCCTAGTGCTCCATTTCCCAAGCCATTTAGTGTGTAAATTGAACATTCCAGAGGTTTTGCAGTAGCTTTGGAGGGAAAGGCCCCACAGCCTGAGAAGGAGGCCAGCAGGCTCTTCCAAAGCACACACGTCATTCTTCCTTTTTCCCATTACACGGTACTTCAAGCCCTGAAGCTCTGAGTACTGTTCCATAGGGTGGAGCTTCCCCTGGAGCACTTCTACTGAAAGCCACCCTTCTATTTGCCATCCAGCCCTTCCGAGTGCTCAGTGGTGCTCAGTATGGCCTGGGATTCTTTTGTCCACATCCCCTCTACCCTTCCTATTGTTCAGTGGCGCTGCGATGGGGCTGTCCTGAGCAACAGAGAGACAGAGGGGCCTCCTACCACTGTGTGACTCTCTTCCCATGCCAGGATCCATCGAACAGGGACCCCAGAAGGTGTTCATCGCTTCGGTTAACAACAGTGCTTTCCGCCTGCAGTGGTGCCCCCATTGTGCCTTCCACCGCCCACCCCGGACCTTCCACTGTCCCTGGTGCAACATCTGTGTGGAGGTGAGTGCTCACTCCCTATCCAACAGCAATCCAGCACCCAGCTCCTGGCCAGCACCAAGAATGTCACATTATATGTGGGTCAGATGTAGATGTCAGACCATCTACCCAAACTGCTCAAAGTCTTGAGTGGCAGTGGCTCTCAGCCACTCTTGGTCTCTACATCTATCATTGTCTCTGTCTGCACCTGTCCTGAGAGGCTGGTCTTGCCTGCAAAGGAGCTGATTGTAAGTGGCAACATATCTATGCTGGGCCTAAGAAGTCAGGGGGAGGAAAGGCAGCAACTGTTCCATCCCCTGTCACCTGGTCCTTTATATCCAACCCTTAGGGTGCCTGCTGTCCTATTCTGAAAATCTTTGGCCTCCGGGTGTCCTACTTGGAAGTGTTCCTGGGTTCTCAGTGTAATTCTCTCATGTTCACAGGCTGCACAGGTTGACAAGTGCAGATGGCTAGATGATTGGGCACAGGTACTTTTCATCCTCATCTAATCCTCAGTAGATTAGAAAATAGAGGCCCAAAGTAATTCTTTGTTTTCCTCAAAAGTACCACCAGGCACTCTGCTCTCTAAATGACTCAGGACAGGTGACCATCTGAACCATGGAGTCCTTACTGCTCTGACAAGAGAAATGCTAGCTTTAGGGACTTGATTGTGTGAGATTCTCCCTGGAGATGGGAGGCACACTGGGAGGCAGTGTGTAGGGCCAAGGGCAGGAGGCGGAATAGTCCGGGTTAGGGAAGGCCTAAGGGTGTTGGTATGATGGAGCCCTTCTCTCTCCTAGGACTTTGACCACCACTGCAGGTGGATTAACAATTGCGTGGGGCGACGCAACTTCCGCCTGTTCATTTTGCTGATCATATCGCTATGCCTATACTTGATCTCCCTTCTTGTATCTTGTGTGCTACTTCTGGTGCGCACCAGCCACCTGCACTTCACTCTGGACAAGGCCTTGGGGTATCCAAACAGAGCAAAAGGACACAGGTCAGGGAGTATAGAGGATGGGTAGAGGGAGGATTGGGAATGCAGTCGAGTGGGGCAGGCTAATGTGGGCGAGGCTAGAGGGAGAGCCCCTGGGAGAGGACTTCTGAAGGACATTTGTAAAGGGGTGTGGTGAGAACAAGGCAAGTTGGAATGGACTGTGGAGAGGGAAGAATTGAGTGGGGCCACAGAGTAGGATGATGAGTGTTTAAATGGATCAAGCCGGGCTACAGCATGGAAGAGTGAGTTTTCTACTGGGTGGACAAGACTGATGGACCAGTCCAGACAGGAAGATAGGTGGGTGGGGCTAGCTAGGGGAGAGGTCATGGAGGGCAGTGCTGTGGTGGAGGGTCTGGGCCACTGAAGGACAGTCTTTCAGCTTGGATTCTTAGCTCCCTTTAAGCGCCCTAATAGCTGTACTCTCTGCCGGCTTCCTGCTGCCGCTCCTGCTGCTGCTTCTCATCCAGGCCAAGCTGGTGAGTGCTGCCAAGCGCACCTACCATCACAAGGTAAGCTGAGAAGGCTACCCATGCAGGGACACGGGGCTGCGATGCGGAACCTTCCACCTCAACCAGTCGACCCTGGCCTTGCTTTTTCCCAGGCCAATGACCTTTATGTTGCCTTGGTACCTTCCATACCCATCTCCTAAGATGCAGCTCACATCTCTTCCTCCTGGAGCTCTGGCCCATCTCACTCTGAGGTGTATTGCCGGGAGCGTTAAGCTGCCTGAGTTTTTTGAAGAATGGGCCTTGTGGTAATAAGGCTTCCTGGAGCAGTTGTGTTGGTAATCTGCCATCCAAAGAGCAGCCACAGGAGTTTTTATTTTAAGTCAAGATTTTTAGGGAATAATTTACAAAGGCAAAATTCACCCTTTTTAGTATATAATGAGGAATTGGGACCAATGGATACTATCCTGCATTCAACCCCAAATCTAAAGATAGCCCCGTCTCACTGTTCCAAAAAATTCTTTAATAGTCAGTTCTGGTCCATATCTCTCCCTAGTGATCTTCTTTTTTCTTTTCCAGAATATATGTAAGTGGAGTCTTTGCCTTTTAAATCTGGCTGCTTTCATTGAGCCTCATGCCTTTTAAAAAGATTCATTCATACCTTTCTGTTCTCAGCAGCTGATGACCTTTTCTTGCTGTGTAAATCTGAATGACCTAGGATGACTTCTATATTCACCAATTGAAGGAGTTTTACATCGTATCTAGCTTTTGGCAGTTACCAATAAACTGGTGCAAACATTATTTTACATGCTTGTGAACACAACTTTTAATTTCAGATGGGTAATTTCTTATTGGTAGCATTTCTGGGTCATATGTAACCATGCGTTGACTGTTTTGGGAAATTGCCTAACCCTGTTCCCAAAATTAATGTACCATTTCTAATGTTTACCAGGAAAGCATGAGAATTCCTATTGCTCCCAATTCCCACAATCTTTTGACACTGACAGATTTTGTTATTTTGTTTTGTTTTTACTTTTTGTGTTTTTCACTTTAACCCACCTAATAAATGTGTAGTATTATCTCATTAAAGCTCCATATTGTATTTTCCTAGTGGTTAATGGTGTTGAGCATGTTTTAGTGACTACTTGGCCGTCTGTAAGACTTTCGTGAAGTATTTGTTCCAATCTTTTGCTCATGTAAAACAGATGAATTGTTTGCTCACTGAGTTAGAAGAGTTCTCTACAATGAATTGAGATATGAATTTTGGGGAAGCTGCAATCTGTGGCTTACCATTTCCTTATTTTTGTATTGTGTTCCAAAGAGCAGAATTTCTGAGTGTTGTTTTCATGGGCATGGTTCCAGTCCTGGGTATTGAATATGTCTGAGGTTCAGCCCAGAATTTTTCTTGTCATTGAATTTGAAGACAGAGGCACTTAACCACTGAGCCTTATCCCTAGCCCACTTAATGTTTTATTTTGGACACAGTCCAAGGTGCCCAGGAAGTCAAGAAGCCCAGGGTCACTATTGGGTATCCCTGCTTTTGGAGTCTTGCTGCAGGATAGAGTGGGCCCTGGCCAGCAGACCAATGTAGGGAGAGCTTCTTAGCCATGGCCAGCTCAGTCCTGCTGATTCTGAAACTCTCTTCTCTTCCTGATTTTCCTACAGGGCAGATTCCATCAGGGATACAACCCATTCGACTTGGGCTGTGCCAGAAATTGGTACTGGACAATGTGTGTACCACTGGGACCCAAGTGAGTTAGTGAATCAGAAGACCAAGCGGTGGTCACTGGAGCTGGTCATGTGGGCTGACCCTGGGTCTTCATCCCTTATCCTTTGTTCCTGGGCCCTGAACCTGACACACGCTGTGACTTTCCTTTGGAGTTTTCTCCAGAGCATTCTAGAAGCCTCTGAGAACTACCCTGTCCCTTGCCATTGTGAGTTGTTAGCCCTAGAAATGAGATGGAGGGGACTTGAGCCTGGACTAGCACAAAACAATGGCTTTGTGCTTTTCACGCTGAGCCATGAGGGTGGTCAGAGAGTCCAGGCGTAGTTGGGCCATGAAACCTATACATTTGGTCTGTTGCTCCCTCCTTAGGTACATGTCTGATAACATCTTGCTGCAGAGAATTGTGGGGCATGATTGGGTTCACTTGCATGCAGTGTCTTCCCCGAAATGCGAAAAGGAACACTGTGTCCCAGTTGCCACACTCACTGGGCCCCAGCCTCTGAGTGTCTATACCCCAGGGAAGGAGCCCCCAGGACGTGGCAAGGCTGAGGATTTGCAGGAGGTGAGGAGTACGGGGTATTCATAGGGATGGGTTGTGTGTGGGCTGCACAGTTGTTGGAGAGTCCTTGAAGTGGGGCTTGCCCTGAGGTTAGGGCACTCAGAACTTAAAGAAGGGGATTATGGATGTGGAGAGGGCAGAGTCCAAGTCCTAAGACTCCAGAATATACACACTATAAAATATCCCTGAGAGGCAAAGAGAATAGAATGCTAAGTTGTTTGTTGGCCTTACTGGGTGAACATTAGGAGTGCTATGGGGTGTGTAAATCACAGGTCCTCCCAGGGAGCTTGCAGGGACCTGTGTTGCCAGCCCTTGCTTTTGTCCTGCCTCAAGAACCCAGGGACAAGACTATTTGAGGTTTGGTATAAATTAGGCAGATTCCCTACACACTAACTCTTTGTTTAGGTCTGTGTTAGCCCAGTGCATCTGCAGGAGGCCCTGAGAAGAGACTCAACATCCGATTCCTCCCTTCGCACTTAGAGCTGCCCTGAGATGCTCATGACTGTCACCTAATGAAGCCCACGTGGAGGCCTCTGGTACCAGAGCCCCCCTAACTACCCTGTTGGGAATGCCAATATCCCATGTTTGTTAAATGTTTTTCTTTTCCCTTGGCTGCCTTGCTGTGTGTGTTCCAGTGAGCTGTGTCTTGGGGGCATATCGGAGACTCTGAGAGACAGGGAAAAACCCTCATGGGCAGGAAGTGCCAGGAACTCTGGAGACCCAAACTCAGCAAACAACATCTTCTGCTCTTTGACCTTTGACAAGACAATATTACCCTCATTCTTAATATGTGGCCACAGTAATAATCAGAGTAGCATCACCTGCTGATCTTCCTGAGTACGGCTCCAGGTGATGGGTAAGAAAACTCACCAGCCTGGGTTTCAGGGCTGGGAATGAATCAAGGCTCACCCTCCAGCACCTGTGAATTCACAAACCAGGCCTGTTCTGTCCTCCTGTAGAAGGTAGGCCAGGGCTGAGGCTGGGCTGGTGCACCTTCTGGGCTGACTCATCCCAAAGATGTGGAAGGGTGAGGGTGTGCAAACCTGCAACTCTCCTCCAGCTCTGTCCCACTGGGCTCCTCCCTTCTGTTGGCCCAAGTCAGGTGCTAGTTCCGGTCCTATTCAACAGCTACACCAAAGGCCTATGAGTGAGCATGTCCTTGAGGTTAGGGCACATCCAATGGTGGCTCTGTTAATGGTTAGAGTTGACCTTGGCACTGGGAAGACTGCCACGTTCATGGAAGTTTACTGGAATATGAGGTTTGGTGTTTGATGGAAAGCACTTGCTATACAGCAGGCATCCAATGAATGCAATTGGTGTGATCATGATGTATTTCTCAAAGGAAAAGAGCCACCACCTCAGAATCTTGGGGACCGGAGGGCATTTGAAATTGTATCAAAGACCCTGTGGCATTTTGCCACATGATTTCTCAGGATAGGAGAAAAACACAATGCTGCTTCTACCCAAGAATACTAGGTAAAACTAGGGTCTCTGATGGAGGGTGGAGGCTAAAGTTGGCACCCAGGAACTCTAATCTAAATCCCCTAGTTGTATTCAAACAGTAGCATGAGTTCATCCTCTGGTATTTTCAGACCAGCCTTTCATCCTCCCTCATCAAACTTAAGAGATACTGACCTTCCATACAGGACATCACTCCAGCTCTGTGGACCACTGACTCCTACCACAAGGCTTCTCTTGCCTCCCCTTTCATACTCCCACCTAAATTTGAAGTTCCAGGCTTCTCTCTGTCCAGGCCCCTGCCCACCCATCTCCCCTGGCTCTGCCTCTCTGAAGAGTTGCCAGCTCTTTTTTAACTCCAGGTCCTCCAACACTTCTCACTTCCTTTCCCTGCCCAAGTATCTCCCTTGTCCGTAGTCCATTTAGAGTTGAAGCCGTTTCACAAATTTTATACCCACTTAACTCAGAAATCCTAGGACTCATGGGTACATGTAAAGCAGCCCACATGGTGTTACTGTAAGTGGCTTCATGGGTCACAAAAATTGATCTTGATCCACTTTTCATCCTAAAGCCAGAGTGGCCTTCCTCTGCTAGCATGGAATGTCTTCAGGGACAGAGACAATGCCTTTTTAGAAAAGAGGAGCCTGGATCTCTAGAGATCCAAGCTTAAACACCTACATCATCTGGCTCTTTGACTTTGGGAAATACAAATAATATTTCTCTCATCCTTCCAGTGTAGCCACAGTAATAATCACAGTGACTGACCTGGAGGGCCTTTTAAGGAGGGGTTCATATGAGAGGAGAGAAAATCCACTAGCATGGGTATCAGGATTTTCAAAGGTCCCAGTCTGTCCCTGCAGCACCCCTGTCTGACTCAGAGGGTGCCTGTTACAAAGGAATTTCCCCAGGAGGCCTGGCTTATTCCTCCTGCATGAAGTGAGCAGGACCTGAGACATGGCTGGAGCGCCTTCCTGGCTGTCTCATCCCAGAGATGCGGAAAGGTGGGGGTGCTCAAACCTGCAGCTCAGTGCAGAGCTGTGTCCAACCCTGGTCCCGCCCACGTATTGGTGTGTGTCAGGTGTTTGTTCTGTTCCTGTTCCTGGGTTATATCCAGATCCTATGCCTTTGCAGTCCCCTGTGGTTGGGGAGGCAGACACAACCACCTATGGTTCTGTTAGTGGCAAGAGTGTGACCTTGTCTTGGAAAGACTGCCACCTTCATGGAATTTTGTTGCACAATGAGTGTGTTTGTTTTCATTATTCTGAGTGCCCCTAGGGTTCAAGGTCAGCACCTTGAGAACTTTGAGCAGGTGTTTTGCTACCAAGATATAACTCCAACTTAGTAGTAGAGGCTTAGTAGATTGAGGCTGCACCTCAATCCAGCCGTGGCCTACATCTTCTGAACTTTGGCAAATACTTCAGCTTCTGCATGGGGAGATAAAAGCTTCAAATCAAGGACATGGCTGCTAGAATGCACACCCAGGGATGTCTTGAAGCCCAGTTCCTAGTCATACACACCCTTTACACCATCAGGTAGAAAGAACACAGATGCCATTGATATGACAACTACAAGCGTACGAACAGGCAGCCTCTGTTCCCTCACAGTCTAAACATCACTGGTAAGTCTGGAGGAGAAATTAAAGAGGGTGCACCCCATACATGCAGCTGTCTACAGCAGCTCCTTGAACTTCCAGAGGGTCTCCATTCTTGAAAGATGAAAAGGGAATTTGGGTCACTTAGATATATGGAATATTCCACCCCAAATCAGTGGAATACACCTTCTTCTCAGCAGCACATGGATCCTTTTCCAAAATAGATCATATTCTGGTTCAGAAAGAAAATTTCAGCAAATGTAAAAAAGGAGATATTATTTTGTGTATCCAATCAGACCATAATGCCATGACCCTAGCAATCAACAGCAAAAATCATAACAGCAAACACACATACTCATGGAAATTGAATAATAGCTGATGAAATGAAGAATGAATCCAAGACATGAGAGCTGAAATCAAAAAATTCTTGGAAGAGAATGATAATAAAGATACAAGATATTGATACCTCTGGGACAGCGTGAAAGCATTCCTAAGGGGAAAATTTATAGTACTGAGTGCCCACATTAAAAATGAAGAGAGATCCCAACAAATAAGCTTATGTTCCATCGCAAAGCCCTTCAAAAGGATGAATAACCACAAAGCCAGCAGAAGACAGGAAATAATCAACATCAGAACTGAAATCAATGAAATTGAGAACAACAACAACAAAGAAAACAAAAAGAATTGATAAAACAAACAGCTGGTACTTACAAAAAATAAATAAGATAAATAGACCCCTAGCCAATCTCAGTGAAAAAAGGAGAGAAATGAAGCAAATCAATAAAATCTCCAATGAAAAGGGAGTGATCACCACTGACCCCATGGAAATTATAACCCCAACAAATTATAAGATCACATTTAAAAAAAATATACTCTGGCAAATTAGATAATATGGAAGAAATGGACAAATTTCTAGACACATAAAATATTCCTAAATTGACATAGTCTGATATTGAATTCCTACACAGCCCAATAACAGGCACTGAAATCCATACAGCAAGTAAGCATCTAACACAGAAGAAAAGCCCAGGACCTGATGGTTTCCCCACTGATTTTTACCACACTTTTGAGGAGGAAATAACACCTCTCCTTATTAAGTTATTCCAAGAAATTGAAAAGGAGGGAACTTTACCAAATACTTTTTATGAAGTAACCATAAATCTGATAAAAAAACTCAACAAGTACACATCAAAAGAATGAACCTATGGACCAATATCCCTAATGAACCTGTACACAAAAAGGTTAATAAAGTTCTAGCAAACCATATTCAAAAACTGATCAAGAAGATACTTCACCATGATCAGGTGAGCTTCATCCCAGGTACGCAGGGCTGGTTCAAAATACACAAAACAATTAATGTAATTCATCACTTAAACAGAATTAAGGACAAAAAACATATGATCAT
>PVKS010022122.1:0-18077 GCA_004027875.1 Aplodontia rufa | reverse complement strand
CAAAAACTGATCAAGAAGATACTTCACCATGATCAGGTGAGCTTCATCCCAGGTACGCAGGGCTGGTTCAAAATACACAAAACAATTAATGTAATTCATCACTTAAACAGAATTAAGGACAAAAAACATATGATCATTTCAATGGATGCAGAAAAGGCCTTTGATGAAATCCAACACACTTTTATGCTCAAACCTCTAGAGAAGATAGGGATCAAAGGAACCTTTTTAAACTATGTAAAGGCTATATATGCTAAACCCTCAGGTAGTATAATACTAAACAGAGAAAAGCTGAAAGCATTTCCGTTAAACTCAGGAACAAGACAAGGCTGTCAGCTCTCACCACTTCTATTCAACATCGTTCTTGAGGCCCTAGCAGGAGCATAAGACAAAGGAAGGAAATCAAAGGGATATTAATAGGAAGAGAGGAAGTCAAACTCTCCCTTTTTGCCTATGATATGATCCTGTATCTGGAAGATCCAAAAAACTCCACCATTGAACTGCTTAAACTTATAAACAGATTTATCAAAGTGGCTGGCTACAAGATCACCACCCATAAATTAATAGCTTTCCTATACACTAGCAATAAAAGGGCAGAGGAGGAAATTAGGAAATCAGTCCCATTCACAATATCCTCAAAAAGAATAAAGTACTTGGGAATTAACCTAACAAGGGAAGTCAAAGATCTCTACTAAGAAAATTATCAGACATTGAAGAATGAAATCGAAGAAGACCAGAGAAGATGGAAAGATGTTCCATGGTCTTGGTTAGGCAGAATCCATATAATGAAAATGGCCATTGTGACAAAACACTACATAGATTCAATGCAATCCCCATTAAGATACCAGTGCCATTCTTTACAGGTATAGAAAAGGCAAATCTCAAATTCATTTGTAACAATAAGAAACCTAGAATAGACAAAATATTACTAAGCAAGAAAGATGAATGAGATGAATCAGGCGATTTTGCCATACCAGATCTAAAACTATAATATAAAGCAGTAGAAAAAAAGACAGCATGGTACTGGTCTCAAATAGGAAAGAAGACCAGTGGAATAGAATAGCAGACCCAGAAACAAACCCTCAAATCTTTAAACATCTGATTTTTGACAAAGAGGGACAAAATATTACATGGAGGAGAGACAGCCTCTTCAACAAATGGTGCTGGACAAACTGGACAGCCACTTGCGGAAAGTTGAATTTAGACCCATATCTTTCTCCTTGCATGAGAATCAAATCAAAATGGATCAAGGAGCTAGGAATTAAACCAGCTACCTTGTAACTGATGGAAGACAAATTAGGTCCAACACATCAGCATTTCGGAGTAGGCCAAGACTTTCTCAACATGTCTCCTAAAGTGAAGGAAGTAAAGTCAAAAATCAAGGAATTGAATGTCATAAAGCTAAAAAGCTTTTGTACTGCCAAGGAAACAATCAAAAGAGTCAAGAGGTTGCCACAGAATTGGAGAAAATCATGGGCTGTGATTCCTCTGACAGGGGCCTCATATCCAGAATCTACAAAATCCTCAACAATCTCAACTACAAAAACACAAACAACCCAAACAATAAATGGGCCAAAGAGCTAAATAGATACTTCTCAACAGAGGACATTGATCAAGCCAATGGATACGTGAGAAAGTTGTCTAAATCACTAGTAATCAGAGAAAACTACATTCAGATATCAATGGAATCAGTAATCAATGAAAACTACATTCAGATATCACCTCATGCCAGTCAGATTGGCAAAAATGAAGAAAATAAATGATAATACATGCTGTAGTGGTTGTGGAGAGATAGGCACACTAACACACTGTTGGTGGAACTGCAGAATGGTATGGCCCCTCTGGAAAGCAGTGTGGAGAATCCTCAAAAAATTAGGGATGAACCCACGATATGATCCAGCTCTTCCTCTCCTGGGTATTTTTCCAGGGGAATTAGAATCAGCACATTACAGTGACACAGCAAAATTGATGTTTATAGCAGCTCAATTTACAAGAGCTAAATTATGGAAACGACCCAGATGTCCCTCACTGGATGAATGGATCCAAAAACTGTGGTACATATATACCATGGAATTTTACACAGTAATTAGAAACAATGATATTGCAGCCTTTGAAGGTAAATGGATGGTTATGGAGGAAATCATTCTGAGTGAAGTCAGCATAATCCAGAGAACCAAAGGTTGAATGTCTATACACATCAGTGGAGGCTGGAGCTAGACCCTGGCCATTGAGAAAGGAGGTCAATTCTCATGTTTTAAATCTGGAAAAGATGTAATGACATACAACCTAAGCATTTGTAGAGATATATTGGAAAGGAGGAAGGGGGAGTGATAAGGGTGGATAATTGGGGAGGGGGCTCTTGGGGGGTAAATCTAATTTTCAGAATTTATATATATATATATATATATATATATATATATATATATATGTATATATATTATTTCATTAGATGCTTTTTGATTGTTCAACAATCAAATTTCTGAATAAAAAAGGCAAAACAAATTTCCATTTGAAAAAAAATGGAACCATTCATTACAGTCTTTTTGAGTCTGGCTTCTTTCATTTAGCATGATGTTCCAAGGCTCATTCATGTTGCTGTTTATAGTAACACTTCAGTCATCCTTCTGGCTAAATAATATTCTTGTGTGAAATGCAACATGCCTATTTTATTTTGTCCGTTCATTGAGTTGACAGACAATTGTTTCCACTTTTTCTGCTCTTAAGACTAGTGCTGCTATAGAATCATGTACAAGTTTTTGTGGGAATGTGTTTTTAGTCCCATTTAGTGAAATTTCTGGTTTTATATGATAACTGTTTCAACATTTTGAGAAACTGTTCAAGTGTTTTCAATGGCTACTAAATCACTCTACATTCCCTGGAGCAATCTGTAATAGTTCAGTTTTCCACATCCTGGTGAATACCTTCTATTTTCCTTCTTATACCTCATTTTATGATTTTGAATTATTATCCTCCATTCCCAGGGTTATCATCTCACTTTCTTCTTGGATTCCTTGAAATACATTTTTCCTTTTGCTTCCACAGAGAGGCACAGTGATAGAGACAGTGAAAGAGAAAATCAATTTAATTTTTCATGTGGCCCTCGTTGCTCCAACACTTGCTTGTGTACGTGGTGCAGGGATGGAACTCACATAGTTGCACATGCCCAGCAAGCGCCTTAATCACTGAGCAACCATTCCAGCCATTTACTTTTTTAAAGTGTAAGTGAGAAAGAATAAATATTTTATTTTTTCATCTGTATACTGTTTTACCAGTACTTATTTTTGTGTGTGGTTTTGGGATTTGAACTCAGGTCCTCACACTGGCTGGGCAAGTGCTCCATTCTGAACTCCATCTCCAACCCGTTTTTTTTCAACTTTTAAATCTGTAAAATATTCATAACATAAAACTTATCATCTTAGCAGTTTGAAGCTACTGTATAGAATTATGAAATGCATTCAGAGGAGCAAAGAGGAAAATTTGTCCAGTTTCATCTTGGAGGGTGAGAAGCATCCAGTGATCACCCGGTCCTCCATCAGGAGGGAGAGAAACATCTGAGGGGCAGCTCCTTTTCAAGTGCCTGTCAATGCCAGGGCACTAATTTATGAGGGTGAAAAGATATATTAAAGAAAGAACCTTAGTGAACGAAAGCTATTGAGAAGGAGCACCTGTAGTCAACTGCATGGTGGAAGAACAAGGGCCGGGTTGGAGGTGAGAAATGAAAGAGCCAAAGACCCAGAATACACACCTGGCACAGATCTTACACCCTGCAGAGGTGCAGACTACATAGGCCTTGTACAGGGAATGTGCCAAGCAGTGGGGAAGTCCCCTCTATTTCTCAACATGCAATCCCTGTGCAGGACCAGAGAGCCATCTCGAGGTCTCCTCTGAGCTCCCTTCTCTGGCAGCGAAGGATCCCTACAACTTCCCCTATCTGGGAACCAGCAACAAAGGTCATACATGGATTCATGGTTCCAGAGATCCCCAGAGCATTTCGCTCGCTGCTCTTGGAGCAGGTGTTGAGAAAGCACAGAAGATCCAAATGTGATATAGTGATCGGCGTTGCTCTGTCCTAGACTGTGCAGAGATAGTAAAACCAGAATAAAAGAGCGCTGCTAGAATTTTGTGTTCTACCCCTGAATAGCAGGGTTCTAAGAGCAACTACAACTAACTCCACACACAAGCTACTCCCTCTGTTTCCCAGGTGAGCCAAAAATAGGTCCATGCCTATTCCACAGGGCATAGAGCCAAACAAGCCTATCTGGCATAGGTTGAGACTACCTGTTTTCCCCCATCAAGTCACCTCCTTGGTGATACTCTGTTAAACACCTGTTTGGTTCCTCTTTCCCCGTCCTAGAACAGAAACACACACACACACACACATGCACACACACACACACACACGCACGCGCGCGCGCGCGCGCACACATTTTTCTTCTTTTTTCATCTTTCCCTCTTTTCTCATCTTGTTAACGTTAGACATTAAATGTTACATAATAAGTATCTCCCTTTGCATCCCTCTCCTTTTTAAATTTTTATGTATTCATTTACTGAGAAAAAGTCAGAGCATTTTGTTTTTCAGGCGTTTCTTTTTTGTTTGTCTGCTTTTCCTCCACTGTTGTTTAATTGTGTAAGTGGTGCTGGGGTCCAGCAGGGGTCCTTGTGCATACAAGGCAAGTGCGCTACCCCTGAGCCAACTCTCCAATACTCCCTCTTTGAAATTTTGCCGGATCTTTTCCCATTTATTTCTCAATTCCCCCTCCGCATCCCACTTGATGTCATTTTTAAAAATTTTGTTCTCGTGTTTGTAAGCTCTTGTTATAAGCAGTAAATCATTTATAGCATTCTATATGAATTCTGCTTGTCTCATTTTCATCGTTCTTGCTGTAGTTTCTTCTTCAAAATTACTAATATATTTCCCTACAAGATTTTAATTACATAGTAAATGTAAACACAACTTGTTTTCATTATTCTGAGTGCCCTTAGGGTTCAAGGCCAGCACCTTGAGAACTTTGAGCAGGTATTTTGCAACTAAGATATAACTCCAACTTACTGGTAGAAACCTACACCTCCATCCAGCCATAGCCTACAACTCGCAAATGTTGGCTAACGCTTCAGTTTATGCATGGGGGAGATAAAAGTTTCCAGTGAAGGACGTGGCTGCTGGAAGCACACCCAGGGATGCCCTGAAGCCCTGTTCCTAGTCAGACACATCCTTAGCACCATCAGGTAGAAAGAACACAGATGCCACAGACACCACAACTGCAAGTGTAAGCACAGGTGGTCTCTGTTCCTTCCCAGCCTGCATATGGTTCTGATCCTGTACAATAAGTTTCTTTTCTTGTCTGTCTTCCTTGATCTCAACGTTGCTCTATCTGTCTTCATTATCAGATGTTTGTTCTTCGAGAGCTGAGGTTCTATTTTCTATTGAGTTTACCCTGGTATTAGTATCTTCCAATGAGCTTTTGACTTGGTTGACAGTATTTTTCGGTCCAAAGAGCTGTGCTACATCTCTTTTTAGAATGTCTAACTCTTTATGTATGTGATCTCTCATCTCTTGGAATTGTTCTCTTATTTCTTTCCCTAAAGCTTCTTTCAATTCTTTGATTGATTTACAGATCATAATGTTGATACATTTTTCTAGGCTTTCATCCAGGATCCAGACCATGGAATTCTTGGATGGTGAGTTGTGGGGTTGAGGTGTGGAACTATTTCCCCTTCTCTTTATTTTCAGTTGCAAGAAGTGTGGCTTGAGGTCAGATAGTGAATATTTGCCTTGGGGCTTGCTGATTGTTTTGGAACTTCATACCTCTTTTGAAGTGACTGCTTTGTCTGAGTTCTCTGTTTCTCTTTAGAGTCTTTAGTTGAGTTCTGAAGTCCAAACCCTGTCCTGTTCTCTACAAATGACCCTTGAGATTTTTCAGTTAGTGTGAGTTCATCAACTGAACCAATCAACGCAACAATACTACACAACAATAAAATGGTTAATTTGTATCAAATATAACCCAATTTTAAATTCCACTTCTCTAACAAACGTTAGTGTTAGTCATTGCTTTTGGCATCCCTAGAATTTGACTATACCCTATGTTAGGCTTCAAAGCATACAATAATTAATGAATTTGACATCCATGGTCATAATGGTTACAGAGTACTAACAATGGTCGGTTGAATGCAATATACTAATTGGAAGCCATGGAGAGAGGGGAAAGTAAGAGGAAGTTACAGAGAGGAGAATGTATTGTCCAAATGTTTACAGAGAGAAAAAAATAGAGGAGGTACAAGATTTGCTGGAGAAAAAGTGAAAAAAAATGGTACAGAGAAAAGAAGTATGAAAAATAGAAGGAAAGATGAAGACTCAGGAATAACACAGCTGCTACAATCAAAGCTAACAAACAGGAAATAAAAATCAAAAAGAAAGAAAAAAAAACAAAACAGCAAGTATTTTTATGAGTTCTTTGAAAACTTATTCAGTTGGCCATCAACTCCACTTCAAATATAGGAGAGGAGGAAAAAAGAAGAAAAGGAAAGAAATGTGTGTGTGTGTGTGTGTGTGTGTGTGTGTGTGTGTGTGTGTGTGTATGAAGAAAATAAAATTTTTTCTTGATGAAAACTTGGAAGAATAATCCCTGAGGTCTCCTTACTGTTACACCATTGAGGCAGGTGTTAAGTAACCACCTGAGTTATGTTAACAGGGACTTTCAGTATGAGCTTGTGTGATCTCAAGTTTAGGACTGGGTATTGTCCATATCCTGTAATTTTCCGGGTAGAGTTTTCTGTGAAGGTAAAGAATTGAGATGGTTTCAGAGCTCCCTCTGCTGGGTGCACTCCTGGTTCCTCCTGGCTTTTTGCATTGAGAAAAAGGTCTCCTTCTGCTTTTGCCCTTTCCTGCGTTGTCCTGACTGAGCCTTCCAGGTGAGGTGTGGGAGTGTGCCAGGTTAGCAACACTCCCCTTAAATCCACAAACCCAAATCCCCCTGTGCTAGTTGAGGGCAGGGCCTGTCTCAAACCTCCTCTACTCCAGTTCAAGCTCTACCTACTAGCAAGATCTTGGCGGAATTACATAGCAACTTGTTCTGAACTGCTGATTCACTCCCACAGGCTGATATGGCTCCCAAGAAGCCCTCTGATTAAAAACAAAAAAAAATCTTCAGCTTCTGCCTGATTCTGGCAGTCCAGAGATACAGCTTTCCTACTAGAGGTAAGAAAGAAGGTTTCTAACCTGCATGTAGGATTCCCTATCCACCTGGAGACCTCTTCAGCTGGTGAATTGCCTCTCAGCTCCTCCATTCCTGGCCAGACCCAGTGCTGGCTTCATGCTCCTGCGTTAAAATGCAGAAAACCCACTCTTCCCCACTAAGTGTATCCAACTTTCAGCTCATCTAAAAGTCACACTAAACAAATCTGAGCTATATTTGTGAATATTCCTGAAACACAACTCCTGTTGGTGAAGATGCTCTGGAGATTTTACATCCCTTCACACAGCATAGAGCAGACACACCGGCAATCTGCCATCTTCTTTCTCCTCTCCTGCAGTCTTGGAAAACTAAATGTGAAAGAAAACAGCTTGTACCTGTTTTAAAGTCTTTTAAATGATCACTTCATAACTGATCAAATGAACAACTGTTTTGGGCTATTTCAGTATAGATAACACCTTCATATATGTAACTGGAAGTATATTTGAGAACCAAATGATTATGGGAGCCTTGTTTAATGCTATGCAAGTTCATCTGTGGAGGCTAGAACTAGATCCTGCCCATTGAGAAAGGAGGTCTATTATCATGTGTTAAATCTGGACAAGGTATAATGTTATACAACCTAATACGTTTTTAGAGATGTTTTAGGAAGGGGAGCTGAGGGGTAAGGGTGGGTAATTGGGGAACATCTTGGGGGTGAATCTAATCATCAAAATCTATATACATATGATATTATCTTGTTAAAAACTTATATGATTGTTCAACAAATAAATTTCTCAATAAAAAACAAAAACAAAAAAAATATATGTAGGGTTGCAGGCAATTAAATTATATAGGCTGTGTCTTGTATATTACTTTTGATATAAAAGGGACCTCTTTCATATTTTATATCTGATACAAAAGGACCTCACTGTTATTTCAAATGTAGTTTAAGAGGGCACTTTTCAAGCTGATATTTCCAAACTAAACTTTTTTGCAGTGGTTACCTCCTTCACACTTATACAGAAGCAGCACATGAAGTTGGGGATTTATTTTTTGCCACTTAAGATTTTGTCACTGGGTTAAAATTGCCTGTTATTGGCAAGTTATATATAAAATTTTATGTTCCTGTTTACACTGGAGTGGAAATTTAACTTCACTTTTGGAAAGAAAAAAGAGACCTTAGTTTATTTAAAGATTAGCAATGTGGAACATAAAATTGTTTCAAGTAAATTAATCTTAGGAGCTCTTTCAGTCTTTGCTTGATTAATGTCTCAGATGTGGTGTTCTACTATGTTAACTGGTATTTACATTGACTCCAATCATCATGCAGGAGAACTACATAAATGATATTTAAGAGGTATGAGGCTTGTGCATTGACTCATGGTTGGTGCACTTTCCTGGCATGTGTGAGGACCAGGTTCAAACCTCAGCAGCACATACACAACTAGGTTTTGGAGAAACAAAAGACAGATAGAAAAATAAATGAAATGTATTCCTCCTCACTCTCTCTCTCTCCCTCCCTCCCTCTTGCCTTTCTCTAAAAATGATATATCAGGGGTAAAAATAAGCTTCAGAAAAAACACATTACCTAAGACTTGTCTGAGTTAATAAACTGGTCTAATTCCTTCCTCCATCATTAGCATGGTTTCAGAGTAGGCTAAAATTAAACTTTTTTAAAGTTAAGTACAAAAGATGGATTTTTCTTTTGAAGATTAACTTCATCTCAAAATATACAAGTGATATAATAGAAAACCTCAGTTAAGTTTGGATTTAAAAAATTATGTTGCTTGTTCCATAGCTATTTTACAAAGTAAATGTGCCCTTTGCTCTTTTTAATTTCATTTTGAATTTTCCTTAAAGAGCATTATAACTGTTGACTATTAGTGCTTTGCAGAAGAACAACTTCTAATATAACAATCTGAGGTAATTTGAGGCAATAAGGCATCACCTACAGGACAGACAGTTATAAGACTGACTTCCAATTTAATATTGGCCCCAATCACATGAAAGGTCTAAGTAACTGTACACTTATAGACATTAAAGTCAAAGCCTAGTACTCTTACGTCAATACTGGTGAAAGTAGCCTACTGAGTGTTTAAAATCCAAACTTGCACAGTTAAGGATGTGAAAAGGTGAAGAAAATCAGCCAATATTTTGGCAATTGAATGTTAAGGTCAGCCAGGAACTAGGGTATAAACAGACACTGCTGTAGTCCCTGTACCTCTGGTGAGTGACCCAAACTACTAATTAGGGGGCTGGATTAGGAATGCTCAGAAAAAGAAGCCGAAAATGTGCATGCTGGAAAAGAAGGGTCCTTGGACAGAGAAATGTCTCTGGTGCATCCCAGAAAATCCACATGTGGTCAACGGGACCCTGATCTGTTCTGTCAGAAGGCACAACTGGCAAAGGAAGAATGAAAGGCCTCCCAATAGTGACCCCTGAAGGATCACAACTGACTTTTAACAGTAAGAAGAAACAGGTCAAGTTTTTACTTACTTGGTCTTAAACACCTGGCAAGAAGGTAAACTCAACAACAATCATTAATGGATATTTAAAAAATGTGGTGATTTTTGTCCTCTAAAATGTAACTGGATGGACATTTATGTCAGCCTTCAAAAACTGAGTAAGGAACTTAAAAATAAAAAGGCTTATGTGTGAGTGTCTTAAAATAAGAAGAGACTCTGCTAAAATGATGTCTGCAACAGAAGACATTGATCAAGCCTGATGTGTACCTGAGTACCTGAGAAATGAGTACCTGAGAAAGTGCTTTAAATCACTAGTAATCAGAGAAATGCAAATGAAAACTACATTAAGATATCACCTCACGCCAGTCAGAAGGGCAAAAATGAAGAAAATGAACAATAATAGATGCTGGAGGGGCTGTGGAGAGACAGGCACAATAACACACTGTTGGTGGAGCTGCAGACTGGTACAGCCCCTTTGGAAAGCAGTGTGGAGAATCCTCAAAAAGTTAGGGATGAGACCACCGTATGATCCAGCTATTCCACTCCTGGGTATCTTTCCAGGGGATTTAGAATCAGCACATTATAGTGACACAGCAATATCTATGTTCATAGCAGCTCAACTTACAATAGCTAAATCATGGAAACAACCCATATGTCCCTCACTGGATGAATGGATCCAAAAGCTATGGTACATATATACCATGGAATTTTACACAGCAATTAGAAACAATGATATTGCAGCCTTTGAAGGTAAATGGATGGCTATGGAAGAAATTATGCTGAGTGAAATCAGCATAACCCAGAAAACCAAGGGTCGAATGTCTTCACTTATCTGTGGAGGCTGGAACTAGACCCTGGCCATTAAGAGAGGTGGTCTATTATCAGGTGTTAAATCCAGATATCATGTAATGTTACACAACCTAATACTTTTTTTTAGAGATGTAGTGGGAAGGGGATGGGAGGGATAAGGGTGAGTAATTTGGGGGGCACTCTTGGGGGTAAATCCAATTTTCAGAATCTATATACATTATATATTATTTTGTTAAAATTTGTATGATTGTTGAACAAATAAATTTTCTCAATAAAAAATGTCTGCAAAATGTTAATTCTTCTGATGTGACAGACACATGTAAAATATCCAGATGTTGTACAGGAAAATAAAACTATTCATGCTTACTTACCTATCCTCAGTTGGCTGTTGCCACTGTTACCACCTCTGGTAACTATACTTCTGCTCCTATTAGCCACCTTGGATTTTTTTCATCTAATGAAGTTTGTGTCTTCCAGACTGCAAAAATTCCACATTAAGAGGATGGCAACACAAGAATTTCAACTGAGACCAGTGCCTGAGTATGCATGGTCATCACCCTTTGCCAGCCTGAAGCAGCAATAGAAGACAGACTTTCACCCCTCATCAAACCTTAAGATTAAATGACCAAATAATTCAGGGTATGGGAAATGACATTGGGGTTTAGCACAAAGAAATAAAAATATGAAATATTAGGAGAAACATTCTCAAGTCATTGAGATGCAAAAGTCGCAGTTGCAAAATGAAGCACTGTGCCTTTGGCTTGCCTGCCTGTGGCCTACACCTTAGGTCTGTGTCCTTGGACCACATCCTTGGAAATACACGGGCACAGGAAAAAGGGTACAAATTTCTGAAACTCCATCCAGGATCCACAGGAGGTCTATTACCCTCTGTGTTCACATGGGCAATGGCCTTTTACAACACTCAGTTTGGAAACTGGGTCCCAATAAAGACCTCTAAAAATTTTGGATGGATCATATGTTTCTAACATTTCTAATATTTCTACTTTTCAAATAATAGATTTTTGGAAAAGGGTGTTTTAACTACTTGTGTTCTTAATCCTTATGCTGTTCTCAATGGAAAATAAAATTTGCAACAAGTTGTTAATATAATGCTTTATACCATCTCTTGTTTCCACAATGTATCAATAGGACATACGGACTGAAAATGTTGATTTTATGATTTTAGAAATAGGTATTCTTTTGCTATTTAAATCTTGTCAAACTCACCAAAACCTGGCAAGGAACTCATACTATTGCCTTCCTACAAGAACTGGTACAACATTTCAAATGATGAAGTAACTTTAAATTTGGTGGCTTACTAGAATCATCATTCTTGCTGGCATAATTTTTTCTGCTTCCATAGTGCTGTTGTGCTATAACAGGAAATGAAAAATGAAGGGTATCCATGGGTATTTACAAAAATAAATACTTTATGGAGACTTGGTAGACTCAAATACATGTTTACCAATAAATTCTAATGGAAACATAATTGTTAAAGGACTGTGTTTTATGTTTGGGAGGACAAATTCAAGATTTAAGATGGTTTCCAAGATCACAATGACATTAAATGTCACTCAATATTTTATTACTAAGATTTGCAAAAAACAGAGTGAACATGAATGCAGAAAGATAAAAAAATAATCTTTTATGTTTATATCCTTTGCATAACGCTTCTTAGAATACTTAAAAAATACAATCTCAAGTGTTGACTGTGTCCATTGCTAAGACACCCACCTTCAAAAATGATGAGGTTTGGGAGAGTTTGGATGACACAATTTGTAGCTCAAATCCTTGTAAATAGTTCTCTACACACACATGGGGATTGATTGGTTTAATGATTTTTACAATTTTTTTTTATTATTTTGGCAGTCTGTCAGCTCAGATGGAAACAAAATTTCAGTAATAAGAATTCCCAAAACTGGTTCTTTCTGCTGTTCAACTAAATAGTAAGGGAGAGATTTCGGAGACATGATTTGTGACCTTGTGTTCATCTGACTGGCAGCCTGGAGGAACAGAACTTGGAACACCAAGTGGCAGCATGCCTGCTAGCAGTCATGTCTCCAAGTGACCAGACATTCCTTAAATGCCTAGAAGTCATCAATCCCCTGGCTTACCTAAGAATCGGTTTCTTGCTTGAATTTTAGGTTCCCAAAAAACAGCTGTACAGATTATACACCGGTCTTAGAACAGGATTATTCACATACGCTTTCATGCTTTAGATGGAGTTGATTAGATATAAATTCTATGTCTTGAAATGTCATTAAAAGTTTTTTTACGTTTATGTTAGATGCAATAAATACCATGGTTGAAAGCAATATTGCTTTCTGAGTGCTCTTCCCAGTTGCCTCTGCATCCAAATTTTCTTTCTTAGTCTCTCTTTCAAACACAAATCCAATTTTCCATAGCTGTCTGTGGCACTGAAACCCTCTGTGTCTGGAGGAATTTTTTGACCGTAAATGTTGGTAAGGGGCCAACAACTTTTTCCCATCCCAATTGGAGCTAAATAAAAATGATCCAATATTTGTGGTTTCTATTGCAGTGTTGTGAGAGGTCTGTGATCTAGGTGAACTCAAATTCACTTCAGAACTGCTGTCACTGACTGAGAAGTCTCGGCTGAGATGCAGCAACTGTGCATATGTCCAAAGCCCACACAATGCTTTTTTTTTTTTTATTTTTTGAGATAGGTTCCAGCTCTGTTTCAGACGCTGGGCCTCAACTTCCTATTCTCCTGCCTTAGCCTCCTGTGTTTTACAGTTCCTGGCCTGCACCACTGCACCCAACCTCTAAAAGCCATTTTAAATTTCAACTGTGATTTATTGCTCTTGAACGTGGATAAATATGTAATACCCAATTTTCTTTTAAAAATGAGATTGGGGACAGGTAAAGGGATGGAGACCAGCAAGAGGCCTAGCAGCTCTGGCTATAAGGACCACCATCCAGTGTTTGCACAGCTGGATTAGCACAGAGGGAAGGAGGAAATCACACAAATACAAGAAGGACAAATTGGCCCAAGGAACTCTGGTATCAGAAGGGCGACCACTCCTCAGCTGAACTCAGGGAGTGCATTAGTGCACATAACAGCCTTCAATCTGGCTATGGAGAGCCAGGGTGATGGTCATCTTAAGAAGGCGAGTGGTGCAGGCTGCTGGTCCAAGAGCCATGAGCTCAGATTAGAAGCCATCCCTATGGCTACACCATTAGGCATCTGACAGCTCCAGGAGCCCTGTGTTCTGATTGATTCAGGCCTGGGGCTTTGCTGCTCTGACTGCTCCAGGTGCTCTGTGTGCCAGGCAGAGCCTGATTTGAGGCCTTGTGACTTTTGGGCCAGGACTGCCTTCTGGAACCTTCCCATCCTGGACAGAGTATTCATTCAGGCCCTGGGACAAGAGGGTGGAGACTTCCAGAGACCTGTGTATTCTGAATGGGAGTCTGCTTTTGCACCCATCAAGTTTGGAGCAGAGACTATTCCAGAACTAGCACTTTCTGGGAGGGCATCCAATTTCCAGCACTTGGAGCTTGGAGTGGAGACTACACCAGGGATGCGATGTTCACAGATGTTGGTTTCCTCTGAGATCCCCCAGTGCTGGGGCTGAAACTGCCTCCGGAGCCACCTGTTCTGGGCAAGTGAGATGCCTCAGGGCATTTATGCCAGGAGAACTGACTTCTGGGCAGCCACCCCCCGCCCCAGGATCAGGCAGCTATCCTTGCAGCTGCCCCAGGATCCACAAGATTGTCAGCAGATGCGGGGGCCCTAGCTGGAGTGAGTCAGGAATTTGGGCAGGCAGACACAATAGTGCCCAGGGTTTCAACCCAGGAAGGCCAAAAGGCTGCATTCACAGAAAGTCGGAGATGTGACACACAGTAGACCCTCCACAGGAGAAGAACACCAGGAAAATTCTAGAGAATCTGACTTCCAGCTGAGAAGAGCAAAATATAGTCCCTTGAGCAACCTCACCCTGCAAGTGCATCCATCCAGTTGCCAGATGTGATCATCTACCCCCACTGCATAGTTAACTCTCAGTGTCAATATTCAATAATCCTCCAAACTTTCCTTTTCGTGTTGTTGTGGTTTATTTTTTCATTTTGTTGTTGTTGTTTGATTTGCTTTCTTGCTACCTGTTTCTTTTTCTTATCTGTGTTGCTGAGTTCTGACATTATTTCTGTTTGTGATCTTGGAAGCCAGTGCATTTTGTTATGTGCTGTGTAGCCTCCCCGTAGTGAACTTTTCTGCTACCCTCTTTATCCCTTTTCTCTGGCAACACCTAAACTTTATTCTGCTCTCTCTCACCCTCCCACTTTGCATGTTTAATTATACAAATAATGCATTGTTGACTTCTGACTCTCACAGATTTAGAGTTTGGAGCCCTGACAGTAGTGCCCCATTTGGCTGGACAGTAAGCATGGCCAATTTGCAGGGACTTTCCTTCTTGGTCAAGTCCTCAGGTGGTGTTTGGTAGGGTAAAACTAAAAGTTGTGCTCGGGTGTTCTTGATAAAATTCAGACATAACTGCAACCAACAAGTGTTGCACATTGCAGACTGATGTGGGCTTGTTGGGTATGGGGGGCGTTTATTTGCCTTTCAGCCCAATTGTTGTATCCCATGCCTGCCCTAGTAAAGAAAGGGGCTTGGAGGTAGGACACTGAAGCAGCTAAACAGGACTTTGGAGCAACTAACAGGTTCCTTAGAGGAGTTCAGGCCCTATAGCTAGTTGGCCCAGTTTGTCCCTTTGAGCTGGATGTTCATGTAATACAGGAGAGTTTTGGATGGGGACTGTGGCAGAGACATCAAAGACATAGGTGGATAGAAGGCTTCTGGTCACAGCTGTGGAAGTTTGCAGAGGTTCATTAATCCCTGAATGAGAAGCAGCTTGCCACTTTATGTGCATCCTAAATGGCCTTGGGCCACCATGGGTGCTGCTGAAGTTTTGGTAAACACCACATATTAAAAGTAGAATGAGTGAGGAGTGGAGCTGTTGTCCCAAGGACAGGAACAGCCCAGACACCTACCTTTGAAATGTGGGGGCATTTGGAAAACTACATGCTCGCTTATTAGACTTTTGTACCATAAGCTTCAACCGATTCTAGGTGCAGGGCAGCATGCAATAAAAATGCCAGATTGTGAAAATAGCCATGAGTCAGTAGAGCCACCTCCCTTTAAGGAAGGACCAGGCCTTGATGGGCAACAGAGTTTGCATTTCTAACAGATCCGGGACAGGGCACTCAGCCCACTGGAATGCTGTTGCTCTACAGTCTTCTACGGATACTGTGTGGTGTGAGGCAGGAACAGGCCAGAGCAAACATGGGACTAAGGTAGTGTGATAAGAATGGTGCCACTGTATACCCAGGACACTTGATTACCTGTACAGCTGGACTATTTTTAAGACATAAACTTTGCAGATTGCTACACGAAATATAGACAATTGGATGGTAAGGCATCAACATTTGTGGAGTCAAACCATGTGGCAGGAACTTTGGTCCATAGCAGAGAAAAGAAAAACTCTAGGGCAATTACCTGGCCATGACCCCACATCACATGTGATTAGCCCACAAAATGATGAAATGGATGATTTGGCAGGAGTGTGGTGTTTAGAGGAGTTTAGTACGTCTATTTTGGTCGCTAGACAGCATCAGTGCCTACAGCATGCAGTTGTGAGAATTATATGGAATGTAGTCAAACAATGAGGTCTGCTTTTAGTCTGGTGGATGGAAGCCTGCCAGGCATGTACACATTCCTCACACCTTGGAAGCATGAATTGGCAAGTAGTAAAGGGACACACTCCTTGATGCATTGGCAGTTTGACTACATTGACATTTAACAAAGTCTGAAGGGGCCATATTGTCCTTGATGATAGCGGATATGGCTATAGGGTTTATGTTTGATTGCCCCAGTGCTACAGTTCATACTGTGACAGTGTTGATGGGCTCATGTGGCTAGCTTATCCCATTGGAAAGGGGAAAAGATACCCATTTTTCAGGTAAGTACATGCAGAGATGAGCACCTCTATTACTAATTCAAGGGAAATTGCACAACTCGTATCACCCACAGGGTACAGGCATGGCTTGCTGAAGCAAGGTATTAGAACTGCAGTTGGCCCACTTTCCATGAAGGAGTAGACATATTGCCTGCGGGCATTTAGGAGAGCTTGAAATCAATGTCCCTGCAGAGAGAGAGCAGCAGCAATGAAGGCTTTACTACACTGAGCAGCAGCACCAATGTAGCTCCAGGTGACAACCAAAGACTCTGTATTTCATCCTGGGTTTGAGAAGCAAGGGAAGGTTCTCCTGCCTGTTCCCACTGGATTAAATACAGAGGCAAACTGTGGAGTGGACGTGGCCCTGTATGATAGCTCGTACTCCCTTTGATGGGTAACTCTGTTATCCACAATTGAAATGAGTTGGGAAAATGATCTGCTTATTACACCATGGGTACCTTGTGAATGCCCCCACATCACGTGATTCTGCTGGTTTCTACAGATGGGACTCAGATTTTAAAGGGCATGATTGTTATTACCTTTTGTCAATGAGGACTTCCCCAGTGCTGGTTCACACTGCTAAATTTCAGGAGTAAGCTACAGGAGTGTGGTTTCATGGCCCAGGAAAGCCACCACAGGTGGCCACTGTTTTTTCCACAGATTCAATGCTGGCAAACATTCTGTTAGATGGATATGAGCTACATATACTCATGCCTGTAACTTCATCCTGTTATCTGTAGGTGTGTCCTTGCAGTATCAATGTGGATGGTCCACACACATATGCCAGATTAGCAAACACTTCTGCCTGCTGGATACACACTCTGGTACCTGTGAGTTCTGCTGCTTCACTGCCCCGATGAATCCAGAGTATGTCCCTGGACAGGTGGAGCTGTTGGGAAAGACTTTTATTGCTGGCTGCACAGGGAAGAAATATGACAATGATTTTCAGTAATCCTAAATGATAAAGCTTGTCTTTTGGTTGTTTGCTGTTACAGCTTGCATTGTTCTTCCCTATATGTGCAAGGCTCTGCCCTGCTAGCGAAGGATTCACTGTAGAAGATTTTAAATATATAGATTGCACACTGAAGAAACCAGAGGAGGCATATGGTTTGGGCCCAAAATGGGTATAGTTAGAGTCACTCCCTAAAAATTCTGGTGTGCTATGTTATGTTTATAATATGTAACTGAAGATGAAATGAAGCAAAAGTATTTGCAGGTTTCTAAACCCTCGTGTTATGTTTTGATCTTGGGAGCTTGCCTGATTCTACCCTGATGAACATTCCTGGTTATAAAATCTGTTTCCAGCTTCATTGAAGCCATTGTTAAACCCAGACACACAGTCAATGATTATGCAAATAAGCCATTCAGTCAGGATGCTGCTCTTTGACCTTGAGTGAATGAAAGCACAAAGCGGGTAATGTGGCATGAGCACCTTCTTTCCAGTGCTGAGGACTCTCCTGGACCAAAGATAGAAGCCACAAGACACAATTAGTATATGACTGTGTACACATATGTAAATCTCTTCCATGTCTTTAGCATGGGATACCCAATCAGAATATATGTGACTATCATGTTATAATGTGTGTGAGACACAGGAAATAGCATGTTGGTGGCAGTGTCAGAGACTATGTAAACAACGCCAAGAAGCATTTTTGCTTAAC